>LBLO01000696.1:0-18093 GCA_004354395.1 Chondrostereum purpureum | reverse complement strand
CAAAGACCTAGAAGTTGTTGGTGTGTTTTGTGTGTGTGTCAGTTCGCTTCGCCGGCCTTGCTACAACAAGTCCCGCTTCGCTTTCTGTGTCAAGCCCTTATAGTCGCCTAGCCTAGGTTGATTGTAGTGCAAGCACTTCGCATCTTTTGTGTCTTTCCCTGTACGTCCACGTCACCGCCGCACGCTAGCTCCGTAGGCACGATCGCGCTCAAGGAACTCTGTGCTTTCGTGCATATTCGACGTTATCGTCCTTGCATGCCCGTCATCGTATTTGCTTGATACAGCAAGCGTAGTCGGATTTCTTGTCGGGGGCATATAGAGAAATTGGTCAATCCCGGTGCCGGTGTGTATTACACCAAGTTCGCATTCGATCTCCTTCTACGGATGTTATGGGAGGTCATAGTTCGTGAGTTGGTTTATTGTCACCGCTTATTGTCTACGTTTGTTAACTACTGCTAGATATGCAGGCTTGTCGGCATTGCTGCTCGACCTCCTCTTCTAATGAGGCCCTTTCAGTATGTCTACTACATACAACCTACCGTCATCACTTCCCGATGAATCCTCTACGCCTTTCCGGACAATGGCCAGGATAATAGTGAATTTATGGCCGTCGAGACAATCACCGCTCTTCTCCACCTCTAAGTATGAGACGCCGAGGTCTCATTTACGGCTATCCAACTGGTCGGGAGACACTTATCCTCCCAGTGCGCCTGTACTGGTGTCTTTGCACAGAAATCCCCGAGAGCAGGAGAAAGCCCTCAACTGCATTCGGATCAGTCGTGGGCATCGAAACATCTCTCAACCTGCCTTACTTCCGTCTTCCCCAGACGGTCACAGTCTCATTGATTCGTTCTCGCTTTCTGTCTCTGCTCATGACGGCACTCGACTTATCCGAGCGTTCCTGCTGTCCTTGGTCGATCAGCAGATTTTAGAGCTCTGTGTTGTTCGCAAAAGTCACCAACCAAGTTTGCGATCCTCCTCGTCTATGAACGGCATGCTGGGATATCGGTCTCTATGCGGCCGTTTTAAAGACAGTCCCCTAGCAGAGGACCACCTCGAATATGGGTTCCTTCAGCGTACAATAGGGGGCAGGCGGCGCAGTGACTATCCCCTTCGGTTCTACCATTCCTCGGTCATTGGCTGCGTAGATAGTGGTGCAGCAGTGAAGTATGGCATTAGAAGAGTCACGTTGACGTAGTTCTGTCCTATCCTATCCTATTATGCTACACTCCATATTCTCGTATACTAGTCCACGTCCTGGTCCGGTTCGATCATCTACGTAGGAACGTGAGTATATTTGGGTAAGCCCCTCCCCTGTCTCAACTTTCGATTCGGACTCCCTTCCTGAGTTCATATTCCGCATCCAAATATCCTAGAGTTTGGGTACCAACTGCGGGCACTTGCTAGTCGGCCTAGTTTCCCTTGGGTTTCAACTGATTGCTTCTCACCAATGAGTAGTGAGAACTGTGCGACAAGAAAGAGGTAATGGTACATACATTGTACCACTCACGGGGCAGTGGGAGAATCTCGTCAAGTGCGGTCCATTCAAAATCCAACAACAGAATCCATCAGAAGTCATCCACGCCAGCTATGCTGTACTTCAGGGCCGATTAACTCATCCGATTCCGTCCAAGTCCATCCTAGAGACAGTACGCCTATAGCGAGACTGTCATACACAAAGTCAGTTCTCCAAGGACTTAAGGAATATGTCATGAGACAGTCTCAGAACAATCTGTGGATGACAGTCCCTCCTGTTGCAGTTTTCCAGCCTGCAATTACCGAAGGAAAGGATTTGATTGACACGACCCTCTCCAAAGTCGGGGGAGGAATATCTGTAGAGAGTTGGCAGAACAATGAAGAGCGTATGTGTTATTCAAAGCCCATCCTATTATCACGGAGTGGTAATCCTTGACGAGTTTCTGATCTTCCCCATCAAGAGATGAGTAAACAAAATCGTAGAGAGGGACTGTCGACAAAGCATTGGACAGAATGGTGTCGAAATTTTCTCGAGGTGAGTCGACTTTTGGGTCGGACGGATACCTGTATGCTGTTGCCACCCACACGAACAATCCTTGCGCTCGAAAAGCCAGTGTTTTGGCGAGTCGGCGGAAGAATTGCCCAGATATTCGGGACGGTCTTCTGCCATCAAGTTCATCTGTTGACGCGCAAACATGAAGATGTCTGACTGATCATCATCGCTAGCAATCTCAATGTTATATCGAAATGCTCTTGAGACGTTGTGATTGAGGAGCTTTGAGAACGGAGGGCCTGGCCTGGATGTGACAAATAACCTAAGTTTCTGGGGTGAGATACGAAAGATTGACTTTTGGAGAATCTGAAATAGGGCATCCACATTCTCCGCAACCTCACCTAGAGCATCGATAACAACGACTAGAGCACATCGACGCTCCTCAAAACTATCCATCAGTTCGACGATCGATTTCGTGAACATGAATTCCACATTACGCCTGGCAGAGACAGCCCTTTCTGCAAGACCTCCGCGACTCTCAAATCCGACACTCCAACTGGCAAGATCCCGAGCTAGTGATGGTACAAAGGCACGCGCATCGACGCGGCCAACGTTCGGTTGAAGAAGAATGAGGAAGCTAGAACACCTTTATCTGCGCATTTGGTCGCGACTGTATGAGCTACACAGGTTTTCCCATTTCCCATAGGACGCATAGATACGCAAGATGACTGTCTGACTCTCGATAGCGCAGCTGGTCCATGATCTCATCCAATAGCTGCACCCTTGAGGTAAATAGCCCGAACTACACGAAGGTTGTAAGTGAAGAAAAGAGACACAGCACGCGAACTATGGCCATACCAATGTCTGCCGTCATTTTGTCCTTCACTCAGTTGAGAATAGTGGGATATCGTCTTCTCCCAGACGACCTAGGATATCACGGGAGCGTCCAACAATCAATAACTTTGAAAGTCATTTTTGTCTGCACGTTCGAATTTGAGTTTACTGACAATGAACAAAGATTGGTCGCCCACCTGAAAAGTGTTGAGTGCAGCGTCCAATGAGGCCCTCAATTCGTCAAGGATATGGCATAGTTGAGTTCTCTGGAAAGCTTTCGTCTCGCAGTGAAAGGCTTATAGCTAGCCGGTCCTCAATTTCGACGAGAATCCTAGATGAGATGTAGACGTGTAGATTCTGGATACATGGTGAAGCAAACGCACTCTCCAAGCCTGGCCAAACATTCATTTAACATTGCATCGTACACTGCAGCCTCGGATTTACCACAAGGGGGAGGGGGAGGTGGCAGAAGGCATTCAATATCTTTCCCTCTCTTCCAGAAATCATATATCGTCTTCGGAACGGCAGATTCTACCTTTGCCCTCCCCCTTCCTTTCTTCCCGTACGCGATCTGTTTCCATTTACCACCGTTCTCCGCTACTTCGTTGATGACCGCACCCATGTACTCCACGATCCAGAACGGCGGGCTTTTGAAAGAATCTGCCGCCAGAGGATTGTGGAAGGTCAGATAACTTCGCACCATGGGCCACTCAACAACTGGGAGCTGAATGGAATCCGTCACATCTTGCATATCCTCTTCCGCTCGCTTCATGTTGGCATATTCCATCCCTCAAAGATACTTGAATGAGGTACTGCCCATCCTCGAGCTTCGATAGATTTTACTCCGCAACACGTTGATTGGTAGTCTGTGCTCCGAGACGAACCATTTTGTCTGTGATCCCAGCGTCAAGAACGGAGAGTAACATGTGGTCTAAGGCATGGTTCGTGAAAGCAATCAGCACTAACAACGTGTTCTCAGAATCCGCGGATAAATACCAGAGAGCAAACGTGCACCTATAGGCTTGATCTTGCTGGCGAATAGGACCCGCGAAATCTCCTTCCCGGTGAAGCTCTGAAGAGGCAAACAATTAGCTCTCAAATACTATCAATGAAAGGGAATCTTAAGTATACCTTTCCAGTACCGGGGGACTAGCAATAATAACAGTTACGAGACAAGAACCGAAACGCTGTCAACAAGAGAGCTTACCCTTGTATAAGAGAAATCTGTTGAGTCAATGCACTAATGACCGCGTCAACTTGAGATGGCTCCAATTCGCTATTCTTGTACAAATCTCTTTGGGAACGACTGACAGACGCGGAATCCTGCACATTCAATGGCCGCGAGGAACTGCCAGGTCGAAGGAGACCCCAGGTCATAACGGAATCCTGGGACTGTCGCGTAACGGGGTGGAGGAACTACGACACCGGGTAAGAAGGCCTCGAAGGAGAGGTACTCACGGAACGGAATAGACGTTGGATCGACTGTTTGCAGTGCTTCCAAGAAGGGGCGAACCGACTCATACATGACCGTGTTATCGATGAGAGCGGCGAACATAGAGTCGTTCTTGTTAACAACCTCGCGTCGGAGAGCTGACAGCTCAGCGTCAAAGAAGGATACGTGAACCTCAATATGCTCGTTGTCTTCCTTTGCTGAAAATGCAATGTCGTCCGCCTATGAGGTACAAGTCCCCAGATAGATGCGAGTCTTCTGAGGCGCTACTAAGACAAGCGCAACAAGGCCCCCACTCGACAACCTCCGAGAAGTCTCCCAATAATCCATTCGCTTCTTGCGATTGCTCTCGAGAGCAGAACGAGGAGGTACATCCAGCTGAATGCCAACCGAAAACATCTTCCTCTCTGCTTTCGCAGGGGTAAAATGGACGCTGGTATACCGATTGAAGAATACCGAGCCAGCTGCGGTACTCTGAAAAGCCCCGCCTTTGCTCTTCAGGAGTTTACCAAGGAGGGTCTTTGAACGTTTTTGTGTCTTGCGCATAACGTCGAGCTCGTAATTGAAAGCAGTAATTGACTGTCGAATGCCCCGAACTGCAAGACATGGACATCAGCGGGAAATGGTCTTACAATGAAAATAATCGTGGACGTACATCATGTCCTCACGCAGGAGTCGAAATTGGATGTCGAGTTGTTTCTCCATAGAGCCGCTTGGGAGATGATGTGGTGCCTCTGGAACGAAGCATGGAAGATAAGGGGGTTCTTGAGCCGTAAGCTCCTTATCCGTTGGAGGTATTGCAATGTCCACAATGTCCGCAAACTCATTATCATGTCGGCGTCCACCCTCCCTAAGATCACCAGGCGGGACGTACACTTGCTTGAGCCGGCTCATCAGTGCCCGCTGGCGGTGCGCTTGCGACAGTTTGCTCTGCGATGTTTGGGGTCTTCGTTGCTCATCAGCGAGGCCGGATTCCCGTCTGACGATAGAGCGCAGCTGATAGACGTTTTCCCGCAGTTTGGTAATCGTGAGCGTGCGGGTCTGGGTGGTCGCTTCAGTTATAGGATCGTCGAAGCTGCGGTTTCGAGCTGATACAGCATCGACCCAAACATCAAAGGAGGTTGCCACCAAGTCGGCAAGTTTTACAGTCTCTGGGTGGTTACGAATTGCGCTCCTAAATAGTTTGAAATATCTACAGATGTCGAGGTTAGAGGGAGGTAAAAGAAACTCCGGGTTGCTTACTGAGTGAAGACAATATGAAGGGTGCTGAACACCAAAGCACCACTGAGATTCCCTTTCTTGCTAGGGAGAAGCCGTGGTGAATGATCCTTCCAACTCTGTTGTCGGATAAGGAACGACAAGCACTCCACGATATCTTGTGGATGGCTTCGTAGTTATGCTCTATGAGAGCGTAAAATTTCCTGAAGAANTGATGAGATATACATTGTGCGACGGATGAATTACTACGTACAAAACATTCTGGTGGATGCAGGTCTTGAGAATGAGGTTCGACGCGAAGAACTAGCTCAATGACCTCGTTATCCTCCAGAGCAAGTATTTATTGCATAGCCAAGACGCACCTCAAAGAGCGGAAAGTCCCCTCTCAGGAACGACAACGTGTGTTGGGAAATGCCAGCTTGACAGGTGACACTATGCCACCGCAGTATCTCCCCAATTCGAAGCAAAGTGTCGCCATAGTTTGTGACCATCAGACTGAAAGATATAAGTAAACCACCTCGGAGAACCATACATTCACGACAAAGTCAAGAAAATCCTGCAGAGATCATGAGTACGAGGGTAGTTTAACGGATAGATCTGACACGAACCTGGCTGAGTCTGGCAACTGGGATGGACCCGATGATATGAATATTGGCCGTAGAATCAATACTCATAGAGGTTTACTCACACAATTCCGATTCGAGCATTAACACTCCCAAAGATAAGCACAAATCCTTCCACCCGCGGAGCAGTCATAAAGTCGTAATCACCAGAGAATTGTTTCAAGTGATTATGTGCTTCACGGGGCTTGAGATCCTGGTCTTCTGTTCTCTCTGAACCCGTGTTAGCTGCTAAACCTTCAGCCGAGAAAAAGTCGAGCTCTTCGTTTGCTGCTGGACCGTCCGCATAGCTTTCGACGTTTGGAGATTTAACTTGGTGACGAAACCAACAATTAAAACTGAACCGACAGGAGCCGGACTCCCAGTTGAGAAGACAGACTTCCCGGGGTGCATTCGAAAACCCACCGCGAGGGCTGGCGATGCCTCTCCCACGTCCTATGTTTTGTTGAATGGAAGTCGGCGATGTGGGTGTCGCTGACTGCGCTGCTGATCCACCATCACTCCGCCCCGTCCTGCTGGCCCAGCGTTCTTACGGCCCCGAGGTCCTGTTGGAGAAAACATGAAAGATGTAGAGTTCGCTTTTTGAGAGGAATCTTGCAGGTTCAGTCTGAACGTTGGAAAGAAAACACTGGAGACCACGGGCTGATACCATATCTGCACACGGGTAACGGCATAGCCTAGATCATGAAAAGAAGGCACTATATTGTGGAGCTCATCAAGATAGCAGAATATTTACTACGGAAACATTATTAGCTTTTGAGACAACGACTACAAATATTGTCTAAGTACTTTAACCTTCCCCGAGGTAGTGGATATGAATTCCGCTACCCCGGGGCAAGGTCAATGTACTGAGACGAAGTAACGTCTCGAGCATACCAATAGAGTACTAAACTTCAGAGGGAAGCGTATCTAGCATGTACACCGGCGATGATTATGCTTCAATATTCCCTCTGCGAGCCCACAATCTGCCCAGTTATGCTGCAAGATAGCATCAGTACCAAGACGGTCGCCAGTCACTGGATACCCACCTCAAGAATACGCCAACAAACGAAAGCCATGTGGGTCACGATGCATGGGCTTCCTTGTCTCTTCTTCGGATTCATCTCGCGTTCAGGGCCATCTTCGTCGTCGAACGAACATCCTATAAGGGTTCAGAATGAGACTCAAATAAACTGTATAATCCCATTCCTTACTAACCTTGAAATCGACCTCGTACGTGAATTTCTTAGCAAGGTCATAGTCACACGCGATCCGATTCAACCTACGCGATTGCTGGCGTCCATGCCGTGGCGAACTTCCTTCACGTTTCACTGTGCAGTTTTTCCGAAGAAATCTTCATTAGCGTTGTTCATTAGTGTTGTCGCCGTGAATTCAAAGGAAAGGAATAGCTTACAGCATTCCCAAGGTTCAGGTTGAGTGCAACGGAAGCAGCAACGGTGATGACCAGAAGAAACAATGCCAAGGGCCTGAGGTCTCCCTTCCTCTTTTCCTGTAACGTCCCAACCTTGAATCTGCCGGCCCAAGTGAACGGTGCATTCTAGACACCTACAAAGGAGTTAGACGAATGACGAGACACAGTTATGTAGACCCTGCACTAACTCATGTAGAATGAAAGAGGACGCCTATAGGAAAGTCTGGCGCGCTTCAAATTGTGTACTGCAGTGGGTACATCAACGTCGTAGACAGGACATAACAGGCTCTCTCGTACATACCAGCTGTTGATAACGGCGCAAACGTGCCAGGTTCCATTGGCGGGGGAGGTTGCTTCAACAGGGAACCCGCGAACGTTATCCTGAGGAACAAATGATCAACGGAACACCAAGAAAGCTCAGACGGATGACTTACATTTGCCCTACACAATGATACTCAATCCAGAGTACACACAGGAACCAACGACAACTATCTCGAGAGGGCATTCTCATTCGACGAGATCCCACTACAGCAGATTATCCACCTTTCGTTGTTGGTCTAGAATTCATTGCCGTTCATATCATTCTCATTATCCGATAGCACCGACAGAACAGCATTCGTATCGAGAATCCAATCTCTATCCGAAAGGCGTATTAGGTGGAACAGTGTTACTGTAAACATTGCTTACCTTCAAAACTCGAAACAGATCCAGAAGTCAACTTCTCAATCACTCGGGTTCCATTCGGCCAAGTTTGCGCAGTGAGTTTCGAGGCTGAAGTATGGAGCTTCGACCTTTTTAAGTCGTGCTGGGTATGTACTTGTTTGATCCGTGTGAACTTACAACTTTATCGGGACAACCCCGGTCCATCACCGTGGCGCCCATTTCATTGCTTGCCCCATGATGTCATCGATCCAGTCGGTGCAGACCTCGCGATCGGGGGTTGCTGATCTTAGAGCAATTTACCCATTGCTTGTATGCTATAATGTAGTGGTACTTTGGATATGACAATAAACTAGAGAAAAGCACATTATTACTAAGTAACTCTAGCATGTACTTGGCATTATATTCACTATACAAACAGGACGAAATGTGCCCTTCCGAAACCACAGTTCTGACCTGTCATAGGTGTGATAATATCCTAACTCAGGTCCTTCACACAGGTTGTTTTACCTCCTATTCTACCTCTTGGAGGCCTTGTGGCAAAGGAATAGAGAATTCATTTTCTGATGGAAATTTGTTGTACATGGGAACGGCATACAACTATCTTACATACAACTATCTTACATACTTCTGTCATTCGTCTGCATAGGTTTGTCAGTGGACAATGAGTAAACAGTTTTCAAGAAGACGCAGTGAGTTTAGGATCAGTCTCTCAACCTGAGTTCATCCTCAATTGCCTTGATTCTGGCATCACAAAGTACTCTGCAAGTCTGGTTAACAGGCATCAACAAAATATGAGATATGAACAAGACTCACACAATCCCCCTGAGGGCTACCTCGTCTATCRGGCCAGGACCACACATCTGGCGTAGATACTGTTCACGATCCTTGCGTACAAATCGCAAGTATCCCTCGAGCTGGTCTTTCGACTTCTACAAAAAATTGGTTTGTGAGTTCAAATTCAAGCCTGGTATATAGTGGAAATATACATCATCAAGACCCCTCTTGATCCGGTCAAGATTGAGGTGGAGTGCGAGTTCACCGTCCTCATAGGTAGCTACCCTAGGGCCATATGAAAGAGAAGCCGGAACGAATGGAGTTGGCGGCACAGAAAAGGCTCTCTGGGAGGTTGTTGCTTGAGACATATTGTCGCCGAATGACAGGGGAACTGAGGGAGCTCTAGCTTTGCTTGAATCTCCCACTAAACCATTCTTGAATGGACATAACCTTTTAATTAGTTTTATTAATCCTGAAGCTGGGACTTACTTACCTTTGATTTCTCAGATAGTGTCTTTTGTGCACTGCTCATGGCGCAACGATGGATAGCAGAGGGTAAGATTGATAGGTGTGCTATCAGCGACCGTGTGTATTCAGGGAGTGAGAGCACAAGAACTATAGGGATTTCGCCGAACTGACGAATTCGCCGAATTCGGCGAACTGCCTAAGTACCATAGCTGTCTGGGTAACTACTGCGATAATTGCCAGACCTCTGTGGCACAATGTCCTATCTATGGCTTTATATGTGGTTTTGTGGTCATATTCTACTCACCGTAGCAGTTCATCCCTTGGTTCGACCATTCCGCCACAGCGCTAGCGCTGTCCGGACCCGGGCACCGACACATTGTCTCCCTCTTACCACCATCTACCCGTCACTCACCCCGCCGCCGTGGTCCATATCTCTCTATTCGCTCACCAGAAGTCCCGGGAAAATGCCGCGATTGTTAATCTTGGAACCTTTCAGGCTACGGAAGGAGAGAATAATGTTGCTAGATATGGGAACCATCAATACCATGGGCTCCAAAACGGTGTGTTATTTACAGCCGTTTTCATAATTATGCGGAAATTTTTTGATTTCAATTTTTGTGTGGCAGCGTTTGTCTGACCCGTCTGATGAAACGGAAGGCATCGGATTTTGACGGACTTCCTCGGAAAGTCTTCCGACGGACCCAGATATTCTTGAGTAGCCAATCATCGCGTCTGAAAATCAATATGTTAGCCCCGCGTCCGTGTCACGAGACACTCGGAATCAGATTTTGAGGCAGGCCGGGGCAACACAAAGAGGACCAAGCATGAAACGAAATCGCTTGATTTTCCGCATAATTATGAAANACGGCTATAATTACAATTCAAKCGATTCCCAACACCACAGCGTCGACACGGGCAAACAGAAATAACGCTAGGTACGTTATAATGGATGTAATATATTATACAGAGTCAGAGTCAATCACCTTCGCCTTTGCTTCATAAAAGACYGTACATGGTCAGTCTTCTTAGGGCCTAAGATGTATTTGAAGCGTGATCAAAGTTTGGATGGGAAGCGGTCAAACTTACTCGATTGTGGGGAGCCTTAAAAGTCGTCGTACGGCCATACTTCCTCGTGGTCCACAGTGTTGCCTAGTTTTMTACCWGTACGAGCACCATCCGGATATGCTGCTRCGTATGGYGCTTTATCTAACCCCTTCCATGCYTTCTTCTTCTCCCCGTTTACCTTTCCTGAGATCATCCATTTGACCATTGTGTTGGGRCGGCATGAATCCACGATCACGTTCATCGTGGATTCGACTTTGGCCATAGAAGAGATAGGACACGGATGAATGTCGAGACAGATTTTGTTGATTACACGAGATCCTGTAAAGGCAACCGCGTCGTCGAAGTCGCTCRGTTGCAGCCTAATTGCTAGGTGCTCTAAAGAAGGGCAAAGTGTCTCCGAATCATCCGCCGGCGCGAGTTGACGCAAAAGATACCCTAAGGACATTCGTGCTGGGGGAAGATGAAAAGAGCCTTTCGACGGAAATGTATTGATATCAAGTTTATCTTCTTGTGAAAAGAATAAGGAGCTCACCCATACGGTTGATCCACAGATGCAATCTCCGTATCAAAGCGTNCTTACGAAGGAACGTTAGGAGACCTGTAGTCACCAAACCAGCATACCGGAAAGAGACGATAGGAGCATCTAAATGCGCGAAAGGAAATATATCGGCATCTTCAGGCCCAAATTCACCAGTTGATTGATCAGTCCCTGCAATGCTAGCAGAAGTGTGGAAGGAGGCCTCGGAATCAGACTCGATATGATTAGCGTAAGTACTCGCTCCTGATGTAAAAGAGAAGTTTCTCAGAATAGGCAATCGAAGGGAGGAGAAGGTCGTCACGTCCAGTGGGTCGGATTCCGAAAACCCCTCCAAGTTTAGAGTATGAAGATGCTTCAGTTCCACCACCTCTGGGCCATCATATGGATCTGGATCATCATAACCATAGTCAGTCCCTGCTGAAAAAGATACAACTTCCAGGTTGGGACAACGGCCCAGTACTCGTAGAATGTTGATCGGGATGGACCCGGGAGTAGATAGGGGGCACCGTAGATGGGTCAATCTTTCCCATTGAATGCCAGGGAGTTCGACGCCAATGATAGTGGAGGGGAAAGAGATGGAACGAATGTGAGGAGCACGAAGCAGATGCGAGGCCTGGGTATTTATTGTGTCCTCAGACATCCCGTAAGATCTTCCTTGCATAAAGTCAGTGAATGAGACAGACTCAAGGCATGGGAATGAATCTGGAGGATGGCTTGCAAGCTCCTTCATGGGAGTAGAGTGAAACGAGAGTCCCAGCTTGACCTTCTTCCATCTGTGTGAATACTTCAAAAGCAGCCTGACCACTTCTTTTCCTTGTACATCTTCCACAGCCCAAGAATTTGATCTGCTCTCGGGATACATGGTTGAACGAGCAAATGGGATGAATAGAGAGATATAAAGTGGATAGGATCGAGTTCGGGAGAGCCACTTTTCAAGCCCAATTTGAAACTCTGCACATGCAACCGTCGATGGACGAGAAACAATATGCACAGAGTTCCAAAGCAGAGGCGACGCATAGGCTATCTGCCTCCATGACCGACAGATACGTCCTAGGAGCAGAGGAGCCTCTGCGATGTCAATGACTGCGTAATGGCTAGTCGGAAGACAGCATCGAAAGATCAAATCAAGTACGTCTCCATTTAGGTACCTAGCTGGGCTTTTGATAGTCTTGTATTGCGTAGCCTTCTCTTCAAGACTATCTCTTTTTTGCTGGAGCTCACGAATCTGGGCATCGATCTCGTCAATCTCGTACCGCGTATTTCTATACAGAGCCTCGATCTGTTGTTTTTGTGATTCAGTAGGAGGAATGTTGTGTGAGAGAAGTGGGACATATTGAGGCTCCATTATCGACGAACAGAACGTACAGGTGGAGAGACACCAAGTATGATTGTTGGCACCACGGTCCACCTCACGTCTATTAAGTAAGCAAACGAAWCGACTCTGCTGCAAAGCTGTCGAATTGTGGCTTACGCCTTGCATCTTCAAAATGTCAATTCCGCGCTTGCTTTCTCCACCTGGGACTTTTTCAATCAATTTGAACCGCCGAAAGAGAGGTGTTTTTGCGATGAGAGCTTTACTATAACTGTTCACTCTGGGGGGCCTGGTCAACTAAGTAGTAAGAACAGAATGGGCAACTCATAATACTATTAACTTGGAGCCATAATTGCCAATTAGGTACAACACATCAACGTCGCCGTGCAATCAACATTGTGAACTTGAATATGAAGTTTACACCGTCATAATCTTGCACTCTGGTACATCTGTCTTCCTCATCAGTGGTCAGGTATAATACACCAAGGGAGCCACAGACCTATTAGTATTGCTATACCAGTTCTACTCGGAGTCCCGCATCACGCAACGGTTGAAAGAAATGCTCTACTCCCTCAAGGCGCTTGCTATAAGTGTCGGTCCATCCAGATAGCACCAATTGGACATCCCGCAGCTTCGAACTGGACTTTCGCTCCTTCAGCATGTTCACCAATCCAGGCATGTGTATGTTTTTAAACGACAGCTGTAGAGTCTCAAGGTGTGGAAAAAGGAGTGATTCTCCGTGGCTTTCGACGGCGCTTGGTGTGAGTTGGTCCAAAAGAAACTGATCAAGAAGGGGGTTCCCTAAGAAATGCTTGAGTGACCCGGAGACCGACTGTCCCAGAGCTCGCAGTATTTTTGAATCTATGCTGCCACCGCCTGCCAGGTCCACATTAAATGAAGTGAGCTGGCAGGAAGACCTCTGCAGGAGGGAGATGATGGATTGCCACAGCGTCTTTAACTTTGCATTCACCCCGTCGTCGCGACTGATGCTCAGGGTGATGAGATTGGGGAGGATCAAGGAATCAAAGAAATGGTCCCCGACGGACTTGGACCATGGGTCAAGCTCGCACACAAGGTGTGTCAGAGAAACCAACCGGATAACAGAGGGAGGAGTGTCGTAAAGACGCCCATCGTCTGCATCAGAAACCTTCAATTTCTGCAATGTTTCACACCCACGAATCGCTTCTAAAACCTTTTTGTAGGGAATATATTTCACGGAGTACGAGCGGACTTGGGACCCCGCAAGAACAGTGTCACACTGCCAGGAGTGCGTGGTGAGCGTGTGGATTTGGGGAAACCGGTCTTTAAAGCTAGACAGGTTGATAGTCCCTTGGTCAGAGTCTTCTTCCTCTTCCTCTCCCTCTTCCCCTTCCTCTTTCTTCTCTTCTTCCTGTTTCTTATCTTCTGGTTCCTCCTTAGGACGAGAAACAGGATGAGGAGGAGGAGATACACCCATCGCAAACGGATTCATACCACCCATCTTCATCATCTTTTCCTGGATCCTCTTTTTGCGCGCTATCTCTTCCTCTTCCTCCTCCTCGAAAGCAGGGGCACGCGTATCATGTTCAACGACCGCGGGATGCGTATCTTCTTCGCCGACCACAGTATGCCTATCTTCTTCAACACCATCCGACGCACGATCAACAGTCTCTTCAACAACAACAGCAGCGGCCGTAGGCGCTGGTCCTGCTTTCTCTTCTTCTTCCTTCAGCGGAGTGGAACCCTCGTTCTCCTTTGTAGTCAAAGTCGGACTCGGCGGTGCACTCATAAACTCCTCTCCTTCCTCATCCTCATCGTCGCTCTCTCCCACTTGTTGTTGAAAGTGATTCGCACCTATAGAAGAAGTAAAATAAGAACAATGGAATTGGATTGAAATTTTTCGAAATGGGATTGTACAACGCAACGCAACGCAACGCAATGAAAGAAAGAAAGAAAAAACGAAACGGCCATGGGAGCAAGAACGGAATAAAAGGGGGAGGGATTACCTACCCTCAGCTTCGACATCCACCTTTCCCGCATCAGTAGCACTCTCCAACTTCTTATCCGCATCAAGAGTGCCCAAAGGCGGTGTATCCTCGCCTGCGGCGTCTTTCGCATCGAGGTCGTCTAAGGAGAGACTATCTTCTCTGTTGAGTTCTGTGGGTTTCTCGATGTCTTTGAGAACTGGAGCGTCGATGTCCTTGGGAACTGGAGCAGCGGAGTCTTTGAGGACTGGAGCGTCGACGTCTTTGAGAACTGTAGCGTCAGGGTGTTTGGCTACTGCTACGTCGGTCTCTTTCGCAGTTGTAACATCGAGTGCCTTCGTAGTGGGAGCATCGACCGCCTTCGCAACAGTTTCCGGAAGATCGGGGGTKTYCGTCTCTGCTGMAAYATCTACGTCTTTCCCAGCTAGAACATGTACGTCTTTCGTCTCTGGAACGTGCTCTTCTTTCACGGCCGGAACATCAACCTCTTTCGCATCAGTTCCCAAATCACTCTCCCCTTCACCCGCCGGGACAGATGGAGGAGGCAGAGCGAACGGATTAACACCACCCATCGAGGCCAACTTGTCTTGAATCCTCTTCTTCCTCGCTTCTTCCTCTTCCTCTTCAGTGAGAACGGGAGCATCGTCTTTCTGCGCTCCCTCCTGTTCGTCCACAGGAGACTTGAGCCTCGAAATAGCTGGCGGCATAGGAGGCGTATCCGCACTCTCCGCATCCTTAGCCTCGACATCATCCAACTCCGGGGACGAAGGCACAGCGAACGGAACAGCACCGAGAGGACTCGTGACACCCGGTGCATCGAGAGCGGACGTCTCTGGGTCGTCGATCGCTGGAGATGCAGGGTGAGGATGGTGCACGACGATAGGCTCGATGTCGGAAGGAGGAGGGTGGGGATGGACGACGACGGGCTCGTAGAGGGCAGGGTCGAGTGCGATTTGTCCGTGTGGATGTTGATTGATTCTGGTTTGGGCTCTTCAGTGGKCTCTGGCACAGGCGGCGTCGGGACCTCCTTCTTCCTCCGCGGCGGTGCAGCCCTCTTTGGACCGACCAGCTTGGGTGCAGCAGGGGGAACTGCGAGTACTGATTCCGCGCTCTCCTTGGTTGTTTCTTCTGGGAGAGGAAATGGATTAGTATTTAGATAAAGATAAGAAAGAACTACCTTCGATCGATTCTAATCAAACAACTTCAGCTAGTAGTCAGGCGCGAGAGAGGCAACTCGTGACAGGAAGCTCCTTGAAACCATCCAATGCAAGAGATCTTATCAATAACATTCTAAAAAAGTCTAAGNCGGGAGGNAAGTGGATATTGATGCTTGTAGTCGGGATGCAGAGAAAGGTCTCACTACGGTCGCCCGGGGTGAGAGTACTCAGAGCCGCAAGAGACGAGAGGTATGTGTAATCCCGTACCACCTTCCCAATTTTTTTTTGTTAATGANTAGCTCCCCCAGAAACTGAAGGAGAAAGAGAAGGTTGTTGGAGTAGCGTACGTTATTCTGCTTGCCAAGGGCATAATAAAAGATGAGGTATTCCCTCTTGCTACATTCTCTCAGACATTCCTTCTGAATTATATTGCCAGGATGGGAAGACAGTTCCCAAGGGGAATCACAAGCCTACAGCGGCAGATATCAAGATGGCTGTTAACTGTGGCCTCGCGGTCCAGAAACAAGCCAACACACCCATTATGTTTCCTCTTGGGGACCATGAGCGAACAACAGAGGCACTGAGAGAGCTTCTCCCTCGAGCATTCACATATCTGGACTCCCTTGAAACCAAGCTTGCTAGCGATGGCGATGAGATGAAGCCAGTGCCAGCGTGGGTTCTATGCCAGGCTGTTGGGAAGAAGCTTGAGGTAATTCCAGAGAATTGGCCAGCCCATTCTGATATCGAGCTGGCCAAAGGGAATCCTGGGGCAGGGGCACGAAACTGCTTCTTGATTCTAGGTCAGTACAATTTCTGAAACACCGGCGGTTATGCTTACTCAAGTCATTCCCTAGCCTCCCGTAAGCCGATTCCCATTTCCGTCCAAGTACAATGGGAACAAGAGCTTCTGGCTGAGGGTAACGGCTCAACGTTTGTGGGGNCAGAATCTTCGTCAGAGGAAAGTGATGACAACAAAAGTAGGCTCATAGTAATAACCATCATTCTGTGCCCATACTAATCATGGTTGAAGTTCTCGGAAAGCACAGGAGGAGTGTATCACAATCCGATGGGTCCGATGCTGAGTGTAAGCCTTTGAGCAAAAAAGTGTAATATCTGGTACGTTTACATTAAGTTTAATGAATTCTTGGTCTAACAGCCCTGCAGGTGGGCCCGTCCGTCGCTCAGAGCGCCAAAAAACGAAGAGTAAGAAGGTGCATGAAACAATTGGTAAATCCATTGATTCTTTTCTTCATCTTCTTTAACAGTCAAACTAATCATTCTCTCAAGAATTATTGGATGATGATTCAGATTCAGACTCGCTGTCGGAATTCTCATTTGCGTGGAATGAGACTATCCTCGCTCCAAGCCCTATCAACTGGACGGCCACCACTGAGAGCACAAATGCTATTGCAGGGGGGTCTGGTTTACTAGAAGAGGATCTCTTTCTTCCTGACCCTCCCACTCCAGATGGGTCGACAATTCTGTATCTTGGTGAGCCAAGACATCCTTCAACGACCTCCGATGGATTCAACCGATCAACTGGAGAGAGTCAGGCTCTGTTTCTTAGTGATGCTACTTACAACCCCAATAGAAGCATAGTATTTGGTCGTAAATCAATGTAGTTCCTCTAGAAGCCCCAATTTTATTTTATCCTGATTTATCTATTTTCATACTTTATCTTTGACCTTGTAGCAGTCAGTATACGCTCAAGATTGTGACGATAGCATGATGATTAGTCACTGGTAGCGCCACACGCTGGGTGTTCAGGTTCTTCGAGAGGTCAGTTTTCAGATGAGATATGACTAGGATAAGTTATCGCATTCTCAGGATACTCTGCTGTACATAGCTGTCTTAAATACGTAGGGGCCATGTCCATGTAAGCAGTGTATCCTAATAGTAATAAGGGAATATACTGTTTGGTATCATGACGAGGAACGGGAAAGGAGGTGGCGAACGACGACGATGGATAGGTGATGTGCTAGCCAGCTAGGCGCGGCATGGTAAATAATGAGGGGCCGACTGAGGCTTCAGTCGGCCGACTCGGTGGCTTACGTAATAAGGAAAAGGTAGTACGCGTGAAATTCCCACAAATTCTGTCTTGCCACTATGGGCCACATTCTTTCTCATGAGGGCATTTGTGTTCTGTGAGTTTTGTCTCTTCTCGCGAGATTTTGAGATCTTGGGTACTCTCACGAGAGTTTCGACTTTATCGCGAGATTTTCAACGCTCTCGCGAGAGTTTGAACTTTATTGTGGGATTTTCAGCACTCTTGCGTTTTTTGGTTTATTTAACGTTTGGGCGAGCATAGTACTCTGATAGCCATAAACTCACAGATAGCAAAGGAGTCTTTCCAAGAACTTTCCATGCCAGGCATCAAGGCCTACTTTCGCTGCCTCTTTCGCGCTCTCCGCGACGTTCATGCCCGCAAGATCATTCACCGAGATGTCAAGCCCGCGAACTTTCTATTTGACCCCCGTACAGGAGTGGGGACCTTGTGTGACTTTGGTCTAGCTTGCGTATGCCGTCTTGCTTTTGCTGGAGTAAGAGTTCACTCACAATTGATCTATGTCTCTAGAGAATGGAGCCAGGGCCTGGGCATGATTTATGTCTACATACCGCACCTACGAAAAAAAAAAAAAAAAAAAAAAGA
>LBLO01000695.1:0-18096 GCA_004354395.1 Chondrostereum purpureum | reverse complement strand
GGTTATTATCTTCCAGTCGCTTCGCCGGAACCTCTGATCGACCATCATCAGAGTCAGCGAAACTACTGGTTACGAGTCTAGTCGGACCCGGGCGGAAATGCAGAAAGCCGGCTTGGCGGATGTCAAGCTACCATGACGCATCTACTAATTTTACTTCCGCTTCAACTTCATTCGAAATATCTTCAAGTACAGTCTGTTTCCATAACTTGAAGACTTGAAGTCGGCTCTATGTGCCTTAATAGTACAAGTGTTCTCTATGGTATCAGCTACTCTATATCTAGATCTATTGACGCTCATCTATAGACTGGAACGCTGGTCTGACAGTCACTGCTCGCCAACCAAAACTGCGCGGTATCTCATCTTTCCATCCTCTAGCTTCTGGAACGCCTCCTCGATTCCCTCCACAGACATGGGGAACTCCATAATGACGGGCTTGATCTGGTGTAAAGCAGCAAAGTCCAGCATCTTCCTGAAGTTTCTGCGAGGCGCAACGGCAGATCCCTGAATACGGAAGCATCCTGCATTCAGGGGGAAGCAAGGGAAGTTGAGAGCACCCATGGGGTCAACAGTGAGAGGAAAGACGTTGGCTTTCTTCTCAAGGATCGGTACGAATCTGAAAGATTCAGGATTAGCGCTATCCCATAAAAACAGAGGAAATTTTTACTGTGACCAGTCTGCCTGGGCACTGGTGGTGACAAGAAGGTGGTTGATCTTCTTTCCGTTTTTCAGCTCGAGCTTATCGACGCCCTTTGTGGCGTAGAACTCGTGAGCACCCATGGAAATGGCCTCGTCCTTCTTCGAGTCTGTCGAGCTGAAGACGACGACCTCGCATCCTAGCTTGTTCGCGAACTGGATGGCAAGATGCCCGAGACCGCCAACACCAAGAATCCCAACGCGGTCAGTGGAACGGACGTCGAAACGAGTGAGGGCCTCCCAGACAGTGGCACCACCACACATCAGAGGGCCGGCGTAGAGGAGGTCGACGGCGTCTGGGATAGTGACAAGGAAAGGTTCCCGGATAACGCAATGGGATGCAAAGGATCCGAGGTCGAAGTCAGTGACACCGTAATGGTGACCTTTTTCACAATACATCTGAGGATAAAGTGGTGAGTTAACGCGACAGCGACTTTGAATAAATATATTTACGTCGTCTCCTTCCAAGCACTGGTTGCAAATGCCACAGGTATCACGGACATATCCCCAGCCAACATGGTCGCCGCTGCAAAATTGCGTGTTAGAAGCCTCTAGTGCGTATTGATATGGAATGTTGAATCCTCACAKTTTCAAGGTCTTGCAGGCAGGGCCGAGCTTCTCGACGATTCCAACGCCTTCATGTCCCAATACCATGTCGCTGCCCCTCATGTGGACGTCGGTATAGCACAGACCCGAATGTGTGATCTTCACCACGACATCCTCAGGACCAAGCTCCCTGCGAGTCGTGCCCTTCACGACTTTTTTATCGGCGGACCCCTTGTAAACGGTAAATTCTGCAGATGGCATGATTGTTGAAAGGATAAGGTGGAAAATAATTTGTTCAGAAGCCAAGGCGACGCTCTCCCCTCTTATACAGCGTCGGGTTKCTCGGTTACTTATCTGCTCCTCTCTCGATCCCGGAAGATTTTTTGCTCTTTGCAAATTCAATGAGGAGATTATTCATGCCAATATGAGAAACGATGCAGATCCCTCGATCGTTGCTGCGGGGCGCGCTCATTTCGACCGGTTACCAATGCACCCGGAGGGTTTGCAAGCATGGATCGCGCTTCTTGACGCGTTAAGAGAGTTTAGGAGGTACAATAATCCATGAAAACAACGCCACAGAATGTGACGATGGAAAATCAATTTTGACCCGACAAAGATCGACGCCCTGCACGTGGTTACTCTTCCTTCTGCTGACGAAGCCCGAAAATTCCAGGAACCCTCTCTGACCTCACCGCTCCTCCTGCTCTCCAACGTTCTTGATAAGCTCAGACTAACACAATTCAGTTGCGTTGGGGTGGGAAGGGGTATCAAAGACAATTGCATTAAACGAACATGTGTGCGAGTGAAAGCTGCGTGTGTGTGGGGCGAATATAGTTACGAAAGCAATACAGATTATGTTACTTTGCTGGTCACTTCCGAGCTCGAAGGAGAAGTGTTTAGATACTGTTACAGGTCAATACAAACGGAGTCGAAAGCGTGTTTTGAGAGTGAAGCCGGAAAGTAAGTCGTACAAATACAATGGCAAGAAGGTATTGCGATGTCCGTGAAGAAAGCGTGAATGCAAAGGACAAAGCGAAATAATTCGAGAGTCGTTCGTGTATGTGGCGTGCGTATGTTTTGCCGGGCTCTGAATACAAGGGAGAACAGCAGAAATGAAGATGGAAACAGATTCACTACGGTTACACCGTCCTCTGCAAAGAACATATTTTAGACCATCACACAGAAATACAAAAGAGTGCCTCGTTTCTACCTTGACGGAAGCCCATTCAATGACGAGGGTCTTAATGCGCTCTTCTAAGGTGAGCTTACACAGATCGCAGTCCAAGTGCTGTGCTAGAGGTCTCAGTGCTGACTCAAGGAGGCTAGTGGAGAGATCTGTGGTGCATTTCGTTGGAGCGTTAGCCCGAATATCATGAGAATACTGAGAGAGATGTCATACCGGGTCGTGCTTCCCACACAAGACTGGCGCTTGCTAGAGCCCATGCCCTACTGAGTGCTTTCTGTTCTGAGAACCCACAATTTGGGGTAGGTGGGTGAGGATGGGGAGGGGACAATAGACATCGTTTGAGGGCCTCTAGACGTCCGAGATGCAGGAAGAATAGTCTCCGTAAGTAAACGGGTCCCATTCTTTCGGCAACCTCATCCGTGAGAGTGAACAACTGGAATGAGAGCAGGTGGGATGACGTGGCTACCGCTAAGTCATTGAGGTCAAACAATGCAGCAAGGGAATATATGTCGATGGGAAACAGAGGTGCGTGGGAGAGAAGATGCGTGAATAAAGGCTTCCCAGGAGAAATGACAGCACGAGGCGGGATGCCGTAGTATCCAARCCGATGAACGGTATTTATAAGGGTAGCCAAAGGGGGTGCATAATGGGTGCATGACATTTCATAAATGGAATGCAAAAGAATGTTTAAAACGTCAGAATTCTCTGGGATCCTGACGGTGTCGATTGTTACCGACGTCGGGAATGGAGGTAACAGTGAATGAAAGTCGTTCTGCGAGGCATCTAGAAGCAGGTGGGAGTGGACGTAGAAGTACACCGAATCAGAAGAGAGGAGAATAACATCTGGGTTCCCTTGAGCATAATTATGATGCAGTTTTGCTCCAGGAAAGAACGTGGTTGAGACAGAGACCTGGATTTCTTCCTCGTTGCCAAGGTTGGGAGAGCCTTCGTTTGAGCTCTAAATCGAAAGATATCAGTGAAATGGACAGTCTGACTAGAACTGAAAGGACGTACTGGAGGTGTCGGAATCCCTTGTTTGGATTCTAAATCACTTAAATCAAGCCGGTCCAGACTTCCGTCGTCGTGTGTGCCGAACCAATCAAATGGGGAAACAGACATTGCAAATCAAAAGTGAAGAGGAAGTTGTAAAGAGAGAAGAGACAAATCAATCGAGCATGAAGTAGCGAGGAGGTGGTGGTCGAGACAAAGCGAGACACAAGCTCGGACACGCGATGGAGCATCCCGCATTATATTTGCATCAAGAGTCCATACCAAGCATAGCCGCACCGCCACGGTAACACACTTTCGGCGGCCCCATCGTTGTTCCGTACATCCCAAGTTTAACGTCCCTTATGACGTTCGTACCCAATGAATAGAAAGGCCCGTTTGACGACCCACCATATTCTGATGTGACCTTGTTCCAGAGGAGCCATGGTGGGGGCCCTGCGAAATGATATTCCTTATCGGGGCAAATTTCGCGCCACAAGTCCATCGCTGTGGGGACCACAGAAAATAAAAGGTCCGTATCTTGCAGAACTGCGTAAATGCTCGAGGTATTGTTTGAATGACGTGGGCAGTTTGTGGAGTACACTGTTTACAAATCCATGCGCTCATGATCCTTACCTGCCTTCAGGATCAAATGCAAGCATCGAACAAAGAAAGAGAAAGCTAATGTTAAACTGGTCCATTTGCTAATAAATGGAATAGGATTGTGAGCGTCTAGACATCGTGCAATTAAACAGGACGTACAGGAGAACGCCACAGATGTGGATATGACTCTAATGAAGCGGATGCCCATGGAAATTATGACAGAGTAGATTACTTAGCATTAGATATCGGCCACCCAGTTTCCCAGGTATTCGTAGCTTGATAAGTAGGACATTTCCACGCCATGAAGGAGATAGTATGAGGTATCCTGGTATCGATCCAGAATATTGTGGTGCACCAAATTTAGGAAAGAGAGGCATAAAATTTATATCTAGAGGCCCATTGAGTTAGCCTGAAGTTCGGCGAGAAACACCACACCGGTGCTTTTAACATTGAGAAGAGGCAGAAAGGGAGAGGGGAGTGCTCTTGAGCTTCAATCGGTAGTACCAGAAAATAGGACAGATCAATTAAGGAATGCGGGAAAATGGGTCAGATAACATGACTGGATGGTGGTGGTAGAAGAGGAAGTTAAGCAGGGGCAGTCGCTCAACCGGCCTTGAGCACCTTGAGCCCTTGGAGGTATATGCGGATCAAAACATACGTGCTACATTAGGCAATCGTGATCAGCTCGACGTCATCATTTGAATTAGAGTTCACGTGACATGTGGCTCAGAGTGCGTCACAAATTATACCTGTACCACTGGACGCGTCTCTAGTGGTCTGCTATGCGCAAGCACGCGTCATTCCACAAAATTTACTTCCTCAACTCGCCTGCTGAATTATTCATTAGGCAATAACAGGTATTCAGTTTGAGGTGACCTTTTTGTGATACTTAGATCGTTCAAAGGGTGCGTTTGATGTTAGTGATTTGCTTCTCATTCGGGTGTCTTGTTATCATGTTAAGCACTCATTAATATATCATGGAAACTGAATGATCACCTTGAGATAGTACGTGAATACCCCAATATGATCAACGGTTGGTTACTGAATGTACAGTCGAAGCAGTTTGAAATAACTATCGAGTCTATGTCTATTGCAGTTGCAAGTCCAATAATTACGCTAATTGATCCCACATATTACAATACGGAAAGTACATATACGAAGGGGCAGAGAGTGAACGACAGAGGGGTACGAGAGCTGAACTCAGAATTAGAACGAGAATTTCATCAACCAAGGATTCAAAACGATCTAGAGGAAATGGTCGTCAGGATGAGCTCTTTGTAAATCGTGAAATTCACTCTCACCGGAAGCATGATATGGCTACCAACGACCAAAGACAAAGGGATGTTCAATGCCCAGTTCCATCCGGGTATTTGGAATTCGTATGGAATGAGATCGGTGGTAAAAACGACCATCATGGCGATGAGAAGAGTGCAGATGATAAGAGAAAGCCAGAATCGTTTAAAGATACGGGGAACTGCGGGTGGTTATAATCAGTCAACCAGCCAGAGTCGCTCATCAGCCGTAATTACCTTCAATCCAGAATGTTGATTTTTCGACTTCCTTTCCGGTAGATCCCCATGTCCTTTGAAAGGTGTAAGCACGATGAGCAAAAAGATAATCAGAANGGCTTACATGTCGTAGGAGAACAAGTGCGCCAAGATGGCCGTGGAGAGATGGATACTGAGACCACCAAAGAAGAAGACACTGATATGTCACGTTTAGTACACGTCGTGTCCTGAGAGTAGAAGGGAACATACAAGAATGGTACCCATCTCAAATTCTCAAAGAGAGCGCCGAAAAGGGTGCGGTGGCCAAGTCGATATTCAAGCAGAGTGAAGCCGACATTCCCGAGAACTATGTTTAGGTCAGAATAAAGGGGTGCGCTCGGGAGGGAACGGGCAAACCTGGGAAGATACTGCAAAACAAGCATCAGATCATGCATTGATAACGTTCACTAGGATTTGCTTACAACACACATGCCAATAGGATTTCAAACGAGTGCAAGTAAAACTTGTCCAAGTTGGGTGCAAGGCCGAGGAGAAGGTAATTCAGGATTGAACCAACCGTCGCTGCGGCAATACCGTAATACGAGAACATATCTGGGTTGGTAAGTGAGCGATGGAAGAAACATTACAGTCTCGGAGCTCCACATACAAGACATCATTCCAATCTTATAGTGAACAGGCGCCTTCGACCAGACAAACCCTCTGAGTTGTCGGCTAATTGGACCTTGTCTCCACCACCGGATGAGAGGATTGAAGATGATTTCGTCGCAACCTTTGGTAAACATGAGGAGACGCGTATCGGAAAGATCATAATCATGTTTTACCATACGCATACTTCTGCCATCTGGCCAGTTCATCCACCACAGTAAGACTGACACCTTCTTTGAACCCTCCATTGGAATACGTAGCCCATCTGCGTGTGAGCAGTCAGCATCTCGAATTAAACCTCGCAAGGAAACAAACCTACCTCAGGGTGTATCCGTTCAACAACAACCGCAAAGCCATGTCAAAGTCTTCGCTGACATTAGACTCACTCCAAATCTTCCTCTTCCCGTCCTCCTCATCGATGAATGAAGCATCCTGCATAGCGGACCACCGCAGAAAAGCATTATGCCCGACAAATGGAGCGACCTGCGGAACCTGTCAGACGAAAGAATAAGGCCCTGGGACATGTAGCTTACCTCTCCGTTCGCACATCCGTAACTAATACACCTATTAATCCTCCTAGTGAAATGGGTGATCCCGTTCTCGAAGTAATGATGTGCGACTTGCATCACATCGCTCTCGTGTTGAATGATAGCAAGCTCAGGACTAGCGTACATCTCCCTGGCAGCGTCAAGCAGACAATCTTCAGGTACGACAGTATCGGCGTCAATGATCAAGACAATTTCACCCATACGAAGGGATTTCCCGTTGCATGCCCATGGACGATGTTGGTTTCCGGACTCGGCGTAAATTTCCTCGATGGCAAGATTCATAGCTTGGTCTTCTAATGGGATGGAGGAGGAGGAAAAGTCGGCTGGCGGAGAGGCGATAAGATTTGTGAGGTGCCTTTCGAGGCGCATGGAGAGGTCAAGACCATAGTTCATGCTGATGACCCGAGGGTAAGACGAAAGATATTACAAATGATAGAAAAATGAGACGCACTTGCTAGCTTTTTTGAACTTGCCCTTCCTCGTGAATCCGCCTTCTTTGCTCTCATGCTTTGGACGAGCAACCCAGCCTACAGAGCACAAGTGATTAGGGTATTGTTCCTAGTTTGACTGCCCTTCAGAATTTGACGCACCAATTCCATGCGCATCGTAGAATTCCTTCCTTTCGTTCCTCAGTTCCTCAGAGATTAGCTGCAAGCCGTCGTCACAGATGAATATAGCCGATGTTCCCCCCTGCTGTGCATACGTCTTCATCGCTTGCTTGATAGACAATACGGATGGAGCACTATAGATAGTATGAGTACCACGAAAGATCTAGAACAGATAGTGTGCTGACATTGTCTCTGACAGACTTTCCTTGTACACCGGGCACTGGATGGTGATGTGAGGGAGATTATTATCGACTTCAGGGTTTGGCGGAGGTCGAATGGCGGAGTAGTATGCAGAATTCTCGTGGTACTGGAGAACAGGGTCAATACAAGGATTGTATCCATATGAAGGTATGAGGCGTTACCTGAGCTACAGGACCAATGACAAGGGAAATATTCCCCACGAGTTGCAAACAGAAGAACTACATCAGGCGTCAGTGAGGGTATCTGGAGTAGAGTGGGTGCCAACGCACGATTGAGACACAGAATATGACCGGAAGAGTAGCACATAGTGCAAATCGTGTGGCGTTTCCGTCCAGCACGAATTCCTCAATGAGAACTGACACGCCGGCGGTCATGAAATCTGGGTGTGAAGATTCATCAGAATGCAGACTTGGCTGAAATGTTGTTAGGGTTACTTACAGACAGCCATTGCTGCTCCCAATCCAGCATACAACGGACCTAAAAGAACCAATTTCCTCTTTTCTCCAATTGGGGCCTTCTCGTTCTCTGCGGCGACGGTACCTTGCTGAGACTCGAGCTTCCAAGTGGAGTACCATTTCTTCTTCTTCGTAGCCCGGGACAAAGTGGCAGTTTCCTCGGGGATCTGTTGCCAGTTATTCTCTGCTTTCACGGGTCTGCTGACAGGAATTGAAGAAGGGGGAAGCGGAACTGTGGTATTTCTGTTCGGAGCGCCGCGGGTACGCCACACATACTTGATGAGCTTTTCTTCGAATTCTTTGCAATGGGAGATGATGGATTCATGGGAGAAGGTCCACATGATGAGTGACGGTGGGGACCTCTGTGACAATGTTTTCGTCAAGACTCTAAGAAAAGGTACTGCAAAAGCAACTTACGATGAACGCGGCACATTGATCTCTTTCGGCACTAGCCAACTCGTCGATGTCTTCCAGAATCTGGATGCGAGTGTTGGCGTCCAACAAGATTGAGGTATCGTCAGGTTTCCTAGACCGGTGCTTAGCTTTGATAACGATAAAAGCTTGTGCTATACTTCTGTGAACACTTACGCTGATTTGACCAC
Source organism: Chondrostereum purpureum (assembly GCA_004354395.1). Taxonomy (NCBI): domain Eukaryota; kingdom Fungi; phylum Basidiomycota; class Agaricomycetes; order Agaricales; family Cyphellaceae; genus Chondrostereum; species Chondrostereum purpureum. Next base: position 9,514 of record LBLO01000695.1, on the reverse strand, counting down.
TGCCCAGACACTCGCTCCGGCACTTTTCACTGCCGCAGCTGGATTCAAACCTTGTACACCGCAGAGAAATGGAAAAAGTGCAGGAGTATCGTAGGGAAAGAGTCGAAAAGCACCACTTTCAACTCTCAGGCAAACACCTGTCGCGTTAGTATCTGACGGATGTTTGAACCAGTTGTCTGCCAGAGTCTTCTCGTAGATGTTGTGCAACAGAGCGTCGAATGCATCGTAGTCACTGTGAGATACTACAATGGAGTCCCATTCAGGGAACGTTTGTTCAGTTCCAACGAAGCTGACATGCGACCGCAGTGGGGATGGTGTAGGAAACGACATCCTAAGCGCTAACGAGTGGAGGGAAAGCAAAAGCCTCTAAAACACATAGACGGGAAGATTGGTACTGTAAATAAGCCTCTGAAAGACTCTTAGACCCGCGTGCGTTCCTATCTGCCATCTGCCTATCACTCCCTCCACGGAGAAGATGGGACGTAGGCTGAGCCGGAACACATGTATAGCCTTCCAATTGAACACATCGACAGAACCGGGAGGCGGAGTGGAGGTGCCAGATAGATGCCTCATCGTAACGACGCGTTATTATGTTCGAAGCCACAGGCGAAATCTTCGCTAAATGAAACGTTCTGACGACYCTCAAAAAGAACGACAAGAACGCCACCGGATTACTCGGCCTTCCCTTTTCGGTCGCTTTTCCTCCGAGGTCTTCACGTTTCTTGCACCATCACCACGATCGTTCCTCATGCAATACAAAGCTCTTTATGTTTTCCTCAGGTCCTGGACTTGTCGCTTCCATGTTCTGGCTCACGCCTCTGCTTTCGTTGGTACCTTGTTGGTCTTGCGTTTGCGGCGACGAGTTAATGCCATAACTTATCGCGTTGACACAATCCAATTATCCTGCCACTATGTTTTTAGTAAAGATAACCCCCAACTCGTCATAGCATCGTGAATCTGGTGAGTTTGTAGTTTTTGGATAACTCCAAGTTCCAGGATGAGGATCGAACGACTGAACTTCCATGTGACTAGAGAATCTAAAGTACCAGAGTCGACGGGACCGGAATGTCCTGGCTCGTCGTCTGTTTTGTTGGCAAGAYGGCACATAGATGCATGTTACCCCTCAGAACAGGCTGGTCAAAGTTTTATGTTCTGGCCTGGTAATCTGCGGAGAAAGAGCGGGTTCCTCAATCGATTTTTATCTCGGTTCTACAGTCAAGTACCAATAACATCGGGGGTGTCAGCATCGAKTTCAGCAAGTCGACTGTTCTGGCCTGGCTTGTTACATTTCCTATGCCGCTCGAGACTTTGAAACAAGGGATTTATGTTGAATAACACCTCCGATTTTCTCATACTTTCTGACCGGGGAACTATTCAATACGAACCGTGATCTATGGCAGGTACCCACACTTCGACTTCTATTGATTCAATCGTTGAACACTTCGATGGCAAGTTGGGAACAGTCACATACAAGGTACCAAGTCACCTTTCGGAGCACACGTCGTTTTTGTACAGAAAAAGGCTGTCAGGAAGAAAAGGCACTTGGTCGTCTCTGGTTGCCCTCTCCCTTCACAATGTCCCACCATTCGGAGGATATCCCAAACCCTTTTCTGTCCCCGACACCGTCAGTCGATGGACATGGCACTCCCAACGAAACAGAAAGTGACCTAGACACCAGTACTGGCTCGGCTGGTCTTCTTACAGTCCCACCCAGTCGAGCTCCTTCTTCGGTCAATATGAATTCCCCGTCAACGCGATCTAGTATGAACAGGCGTCGCGTCCTTCCACGGATGAAATCCCATCTCCTGTCGGCATCTCATGCTTGCGAGCCAGGAAAAGTACCTAAACCATGGTTGCAGAGGCCGCAGCCGAGGGCGCATGTTAGCTATTGGTTGGTATACGCTTTGATATCGGTCGGATTGGGCTTGGGGGTGTTCCAGTGTGTCATGACCTACATGCATGTCAGACTGGATAAGGAACCTTTGTGCATGGTCTTTGAGGAGAATTTCGATCGAGGGGAGGATCTTGTCTTCGGCCCGGGAGGATCGTTTACAAGAGAGGTTAGTATGGGAGGATTTGGGTATGTTATCAGGCTCCGATGACCGTTATTAGTGGCTTATACGATGTTATTAGGAATGGACAGTTCGAAATGACTACGGCGTCATCCAAAAACTCTTACACAAAAGACGGCATGCTGTACATCGTACCCACGCTGACGGAAGATGAGATTGGTGCGTTCTCTCAGACTGCAATCGGTTCAATTTTCCCATTCCACCTGAAGGCTCCGGAGGGCTTTACGGAGATTACACTTATAACATCACTGGTTGCACATTCAACGAAACTGCGAAGGACTCTGGCTATATTCTCGACAAGGCCGGACGTCGTACTTTCGACTATGCCGGCTACACTCGTGCCTGCTCTGCTGTGTCCAACACTACCTCTGGATCGATCATCAACCCCGTACAAAGTGCGAGAATATCCACGGTCAAGAGTGCTAGCCTGCGGTATGGGAAGGTGGAAGTGAGAGCAAAGATGCCTACCGGTGACTGGATGTGGCCGGCCATCTGGATGTTGCCGAAAGACGAAGTCTATGGGAGCTGGCCAAGGAGTGGCGAGATCGATATCGTGGAGTCACGAGGCAATGGATTAAGGTATACCGCACGGTAAGCTTTGACAACGTCTTACAACTCGTACAGAAGACTAATACGCCGCGTTCAGTGGTAATAACTACGTCCAGGGAGCGCTCAACTGGGGGCCTGCTCCAGAACTCAATTCAGTAGATAAATCGTATAGTTGGTGGACCGATAAACGTAAGGGGTTCAACCAGGACTTCCATACCTACACTCTCGAGTGGACGGACAAATGGCTGTAAGAATCTTGACGCGTTTATATTCTTCCTTTGCTTACATGTCAATCTCAGGCGCATCTCTGTTGATACACGTCTTCACACGCTCCTCGACTTCAAGTTTGATGAGCCTTTCTTCCAACGAGGAGAATACCCTGCCTCATTTTTCAACAAAACCACAGGATCTCTGGGACCTCTGCTTAGCCCCTGGCCGGCAGGTTCAAACAACGCTCCTTTCGACCAGGAATTTTATTTAATCATCAACGTTGCCGTGGGCTCCACCACAGGATGGTTCCCCGAGGGNCAGGGCAACAAACCATGGCTCAACGGGGCAGAGCAGGCCATGCGGCAGTTTGCTGAGGCGAAGGGCCAGTGGTATAGTACTTGGCCGGAGAATGCGGAGGATAGAGGGTTGGTCGTGTGAGTACTCTCTCTTTGTCCTTCCGGAATCATGCATTGATAGTCTGGGACGCAGGGACTACGTGCGGATGTGGAAACATTGCTCAGACGTCTAGTTGTGGTTAGAATCAGTTGGTCGATATGTATAGCGTATGTTATCTTATTATTTTGTAGATGAAGCATAAGGTAGTTATGCTTACTACTTATACCCTTCGATATGTATTCGAAGTACACTAGTACTACTAGGTGAGATTCTTGGCAATAGTGAGCGCTGTTCGAATAGAATCTAAAACTGATGGTGGCATATTTAATCCTTACAACTTGTTTTAAGTTGTTCTGCGACAATTGTTCTCCCTTGTTGATTCTGGGTTGAAAATGGGGCGTCTATGCTATGAACTGGTGTATTGTGAACTTGTTATGAACCCTGCTAAGATCTCAAATGTAGACTTGGCCTGATTTTCACGTTTGACAATGAAGATCTCTCGTCACCCCGTGGTTATGATCGGCGTTCTGATTGAAATTCTATTCTGATCGTCGCCAAAACGGTCACTTCCCTGTTCCCCTGCCATCACAATTCACTGTCCTGGGGCTTTGCCTCCAGCCCCCCGGATCTCTGCACACCAGTAAGGGTATCAAGGCCAGTGAGGGGAAGTATAAGTAATCCTTGTATCAAAACGCACTCTATAAGGCCACTTAACAAACTTCTGTAGATACTCCAACTTGAGCTCCACTCTTCTCTCTCATGTCTACTGCCAGTGCTGTAGCTACAAAGTACGCCAGTAAATCTTTCTATGCTACGTTCGGCAATTCTCATAATATACTCTAGCTTTCTCCGGTTCAGGATTCAATACAGCAGCATCGGTAACGCATATCCCCACTCTGAACGATACACATTTCCTTTAATGGTTATGCAGCTTTGCTGTGGTACGACTACGCCCTAACGTTCTCTGACGAAGGTACAATACATCTGTACTATTCCGAATTTTATCTTATAACTTTGTAGTGCAGTACATATGGTGCTCAAAGTTTCGACTTTCGACTGTACTCTACGTATTTTGCCGATACGCGCTGGCCGCGAACATCCTCTACGTCCTTGGTATCGCGGAAAAGCTACGCGGAGGGGTGCGTAATTTTGACTTACTTTCAAGCCACGATTCCAACTCACATATATTCAGTGCGCTGTCATTCTCCCACACACTCCACCTAACTTGTTCATTGACACATTATCGGGCTGCTCTAGATGCAACACCTGGTTTAAGGTTATCAGTGCATTGAGTGTCTTAGGACGTTTGGCGGTGATAGGTAATCTATGTTCCNTGAAGTACTCTCAGCCTCCATCTCACCCGTCTGGTTGCAGTTACCTTCACGGCTAGAACGTATGCTGTGTATGGGAGACACTGGGCTGTTCTGGCGCTCTTAGGAAGTATTGGCCTTGTTTGCGTCATCTGTGATATTGTGAGGCATCTCAAACTACCACCATAGTTCGTTGACGGATGTTGTATGGTAGATAAACATTCCTGGAGCCGCTTGTGTGGGAGCACAAAAGATCGAAATGTATGTCACGTATCCACTTGCGTGCCCTTTCTATCTATCTAATGATCGTCTCTTGCAGTGGTAGGATCCGATATCCGTGTTGCAGATCTTTCGAACTGATCCCTCGTTGAAGTCAACACGATATTAGCCATCATGATGTGCATCTTCGAAGCATTGTCTGCAGTACTTACAACATTTCGCTCCGCCCAAATGCTGAATAGTCGTGGCCCCTGGCGGAACCAACACAGAAGTTTTGCTTTCCTAGTATTTAAACAAGGTTAGTAACGATGGCCTATCTAAGGAACATGATCTGACCACTTTGATCACCAGGAATCACATACTTCAGGTTGAGATGTCTGTTAAACGAGTGTCAGCCTTGGACACTGACATTGTGTTCTCTAGCTTGGTATCATTATTTACCACTGCTGCAGCAGTCCTGAATACAGTACGTGTTCTACTCGATTCATATCTAAGATAACATCTCAATCTCCCCTCAGCATGCCGAGGTGCGATGACTTGATTGTTCACAAGCCATGGGTACAACAACCGCTGATCGACCTTTCTCACTCAATAGAGAGGATCGTTCCTACAGCGACTTCCGAACGCATTCACTCTTCCGTATGGTGGCATATTTCAGTGACTGGCTTTCTCTGACGGTCCGATTGTGTAGTGTGTCCGCGACTTTAACCGCTCGGTTCCTATTAGAGCTTCGTAAATGGGAATCTAAACGAACGAGAGGGACAGTTTCCCGGGAATATCCCACCATGTCTAGATTCAACGCAGCCTCAAATCCTGGTGTCATTTTGTCGACCTTGATTGCAGACTTCGGAGACGACCTCAGAACAACTGGGAGCGAAGTGGGCTAATGAGGCTGGCATAGACTGAGCGTAAGCCTCTATTCACGAGGTGCCGCTGTTATATCTTGGTGACAGGACTCGGAGATCCATCCATCGAAACAATGGTGGGGCGGAGTGGAAGGAAGCGTACGTCGGACGGCATGAACATTCGCAGAGTATCTTTTGTATAATCTACTGTACTTGATGGCATATTGAACCACCTTACTAGTACGAGCTTTTTGGGAACTTATCTTGTCCTAGATGAAACATTCAAGAAAGGCTGGATGTGATGTTCCCGAGTTGCCTCATGGAAGGAATCAAGAAACATCCTCCATTTTCAGACTCATCGGTTGAGGAAGGAATGGGGGCTCAGTTGATGGAAAGCTTGATCTCTCTCAAGGCACATTGTACAATTATCCGACAAAAGTTCAGGTTAGAACATGCCCTGTTCAATGCCTGTTTTGGACAGCTCGATGACCTATGATTTCCAAGCGGCCCGTCAGAGGTTCACAGTCTAACCTTTGTCTGTCCAGATTTTCCGGACAGTATCCGGTAACCAGTGGCATATCATGATCTAGCTCACGACTGACTTGGGGGTGACTGAAGTAGCGCTGGTTTTAAACTTGGTCGGATGAACTACGGGATAGGATGAGGTATTTAAACTCATGGCACTTCTTCAACTTCCTGCCAGTCTACGTCTTCAGACAGCTTAGCTATTATGCTTCTTCAACTATTTGCTGTATCACTTTCCCTCTCATCTGTACTCGCTCACGGACAAGTCCGAAACTTCATCGTTTCGAGCCCTGCTGCTACATACGCAGCTGCCGATGCGTACGCTGCCAGTCCGGACCCCAGCAGTCCAATCAGAAAACTAAACACGGTATCTTAAGATAATTTTCTACTCTGCACATGGCCTCCTACTAAATTGCTTGTGCATCTAGTATGGCCCTGCCGCCGACTTTACAGGTCCAGATATTACTTGTGGCCCAGGAGGAAACACTCCTATCACTCCTCTGGCTGAAGTGGCGGCAGGAAGCTTGGTAACATTTGACTGGGGAAGGTAAGCAATTCATTACGGCTTGTAGGATTGCTTTTTATTCCAACTCTGGGTTCCAGCTGGTCCTCAAGCCATAGCGGGTAAGTTGGATCTATCAATGTTACTTCCCCGCACCGACTGTCATTGATAATTGACCCATAGGCCCGTAAGTGAATCTGTGGAATTGCTATAGTTGCACACGCTAACTCGACTCGATTTGTAGGTCATGACGTATCTAGCCAAGTGCGAAGGTGGGTGTGCGAACTTCAAGGGAGACACTGGAAATATCTGGGTCAGTAAGTGTCGACATTATTGCTGGGGATTGTCGTACTTCTGATACGGTACTTCATATAGAGATCGACCAGGACGTATGTGAGTACCCGTTGGTACATTTGGCATGATGAATCATAGCAACTGATTCTCGTCTGACAGACAATCCCGCTAGGACGGCAGTGCCTTGGGGAGAGAACATACTCCACCAGAGCCCGTCTTATTACTCTGTAACAATTCCTCAAGGTCTTGAAAACGGCGAGTATCTGATTCGTCACGAGGTGTGCCTTTATTGCCGCTCCATTCGCAGTTCACTATGCGCTCTTACTGTGGCGTCTGTAGATTTTGGGTCTTCACGTGGCTGGCCAGCGTATGGGCGCACAGTTCTATCCGTATGTCGTTTGAAAACCACAGCATTTATGATACGTCTTGAGAGTGTCCCAAAAATCTAGTAACTGTGTGCAGATTCGTGTTACTGGAGGTGGTTCCACCAAATTGCCTTCAGGAATCGCGCTTCCGGGAGCTTACGATCCGTATGTATACTTCTGTTTTTGTGTAGAATTTAGACTTATCTAATCATTCAATCCAGCGACGACACTGCCGGAGTTCTCGTCCAGCTGTGGCAAGTCCAACAAGACCTGGCTTGCTATGTCGCCCCAGGTGGTAACGTTTTACTCCCGTAAGTACTTAGCCATCCGATGCCCGGCAAGACGTCGTGCTCATACTCCTGGTACAGCGGCGGAACAGGTGACTGGGGCTGTGAGGAATACGGGAATTGTGGATACACATGCTGATTGGCAAACGTCTGTGTTCATTACAAGAATCTATAGTTCCGCAGTTGTGAATGATAGTAAGATAACGATATAACTGTAACCTTTGCAACACCTTGGTTGCATCACGATAGACTGATCCTCCAGGGATTGAAAGTCTCAGGAAGTCCTAATTGAAAAATAGCGTACTTGTCAGCCCGTATACCGAACCCTGGTTGAACAGGGATATTTAGTAACAACCATGGGCAAGTGGAGTTAGGAACTGACCATAACTGCATGTCTCATGTTATCCGCTATTTGCTGAAGACTTCCTGTAATACGCGTACTCTGAAGGAGAGCTGATCAATCTGGGAGCGTGACATAAAGAGTTACCGAGACTTACCTCTTGATTCTCTGTATACAAGGTCTCTATGACATCGGCCTCAACCTCAACAAATTCTACCAGCCGCTCATTTTCCTCCCGTAATTGTCCATTTTCTTTTCGGAGTTCAGCGTTTTCATTCCGAAGCTAAATAACACAAAAGGTGTTAGAGGAATGAACAGTTTGGAAGAGATACAAGTCACTCACGCCTGATATTACTCCGTCCGGCCCCTACAACGAGGTGTAGATCTTAGCACATAAGTAGTAGTTGGGTAAGCGGAAACATACCTGGACGGATCTGTCACGCTGGGCATGACAGGAAGGTTGAGGACGTTGGCATGCGAGGGATTTCGGCGCACTACGACAGGGGTAGGATCTGGGGTTGGGTATGCATCCTGTAGGGAAAGACGGTCCTGTCGTGGTGTAGAAGGAGTGGATGGGAAAGTGGCATTCATTACGCTACAACGAAAATGTTGTCATTACGATACGCTGCTGCAGAATAAGTTTACGCACGGCAGTGGTAGAGTCGACGGTCCAGCCGCATTCATATCCTGCATTTCTACGTCCTCTGAATCCTCCGCTGAAGTGGGAGAGTGGTCCACTGATTGTTCCATGTCTTCAGGAGGGTCTGGCCTTCGTAGAACCTGTATTTTTGCTGGTCAAGTACAAATAATATGTCAGGGCAGCTAGTACATACGTCGTCGCCAACTGGCTTGAAGTCCTTGAAATGGTGGTCGAAATAGATCACAGTATTTCTTTCATTTAGACCGGGAGGTATTTGTTCCATGACATCCGATCTTCTGTAATTATGAGAGTGTGTGTGTATTGATTGGAGGGACCAACACAAGAGACTTACAATTTCTTGCCGTACGATGTCAGTGAGAGTTCCATCGTTGCCCAATTCATCTTGATGTTCTTGTCTCGCATCTATGATAGTGTCTGAGCGACTTGAAGTAGTCCGGCAACATCAAAGGAAGACGTACGTGTTCGAATATTGCGCGTGCAACCCATCGTTCCAAGTGACACCCACGGCGGAAGAAACCAATCCTGCGAGATAGTGCTTTGACTGTACATAGAAGGTAAGGTTGGAGCCGGCTATGCCTCAAATGTTCTGACTAACTTCGCTTGACCATTTCTTCTCGGAGAATAGGATTTCCATCTGCGGGCATGCTATAGATGAGTCCTGCATTTCGGAAGTGAGCATCAGCAAATATAAGAAATCTGAGGTGTGAGTCCTCTCTTACTGGGGTCGTATCGTAATCTCTGCGGCTTAAGGTTAACATCTTTTGGACTGGTAGCCTTCTTCGTTCTTCTGCTTGTATTTGAAACTGCACGTTTCTGTTTCCTACTGGTCGACCGAGTCCTTGCCATTTTGCGATCCAATCGACTGAAGGTGTGTATAGATACAGATATGGGGAAGTTTGCGAAGAAGACAGAGACTAAGCTAGCTTAGTTGAACGTAAA
>LBLO01000694.1:0-18118 GCA_004354395.1 Chondrostereum purpureum | reverse complement strand
GCACTAATAGATGCTGTAATATGGATACTGTGGGCTCCCAATTGCTGCTCGAGTCGAAGATACAAGCAAGGGGAATGCAGCGAACACACACATCACATGACATACTGTGGCGACAGCAAGACTGAGTAAGCTGGTTGTGGCAGTGCAGTGTTGATGAAGTCCACAATAGGGAGAGCCGACCGACAAGTGACAGTGAAGAACTATCGATTTAAGTGAGCTACCGTTAAGTGATACAGAGGTACGTCTTATATAGGTAGCTACGAGAAATGTTTATGTAATATGTAAATGGAACTGTACAGTACGAGAGGGATAACGAATAGAGTGAGGCGCGTGCCGAACCATTGAGTCGGGGGAACAGGGTAATATCGCCGCAGTCGGCGGCGGTAAGAACGGGGTAGGTACGGGGAACTGCTGTACCGGAACCGGAACCCTTCACATACTACTCTATATAGTAATTCTGGAAGAACCGGCTCTTCGGTTTCACGGTACGGGTAACACGCCGCGACTGATAGCAGACTCTATCACGAGGTACGAGTGATGTTGTCTGCCTAGGGGAGACAACATAGCTGTCCAGATCTACAGTAGGACAAGTCGCTGTACTTGTCAGATAATCATACGAATGTGTGGAAGAAGAACCGACGCGAAAACGCATGCATATTTCTTACGTCTGTATCATGCTACATAAACCCTGCAATCAGGGGCATATCCGGACCAGCTTACTTCTCTGTTGCACCGCGACGTACCCAACACGCTTGCGTCGAAGTGGCAAGGGCACGGCGAAGACAAGATTTTTCGATACATAAAACGGATCATATTGAAAAACCATACACGAAAGGGTAATATGAGTAAAGAAGTGAGTCCACAAAAGAGAGGCATACGTCTGAAGGATCCAAAGAAGGGACTAGCAGACAGTCTAATTAATGGGCGGGGGGCGTGAGATCTTTATACAGAAAGGTGAGGGGAAAGCGAGGACGGGGGATAGAAAAAATAACTAAGTACAGAATGACAGACAAATAGTGCTGCGACGAGGATACTATTAGACAGACACAACGGAGTTAGCGACTGAATTGAATGAAATAACCTGTACAAATGAGTATGGCCAAAATAAAGAAAAATGTGTGATGTTATGTGTTATGACAGAAAGCAAGGAGTTAATGCGAGGGGGTCAAATACAAATGGTCGGGTCGTATGATAGTTGGATGCGGAAAAGGGGGGCGAGAGAAGTCGACCCAAGAAAGATATGACAGGTGACAAGCACAGGTGAAACAACATTCAAAAAAGCGGAGAGTAAGATAAATTTTTAGGTATCGGATGGTTGAATTAGGAGATTGAAGAGAGTGGTGGTGCCCCAGAGCCCCGGCGGGCAGCAGTTTTGCGTAGCACAAGACTGCCTAATATGGACGAATATGGTTGCATCAGCTCACATGCCATAGCCAAACGAAGAACGTGTCGTGTATGGGTCGCTGATAGCATTGGGTAGGCCGCCACCACCGAAGTGGTTCACACCCCCAAAGGAACCTGCACCGAACGCAGTCCCGTGAGACGGCGAGGGGGAAAGACTGTGAGCGGAGTTGCCCTGGAGCACATAGCCGTCAATCGACTGGGGCTGCAGACTATGGAGTTGTGACGATAAAGGAGTCTGTCCGTAGGACGCCTGGTTTTGCTGAACCGAGTATAAGCCGTTCTGAGCGCCATACATGTCTGCAAGAGGGTTTCCTTGATGCAATGTCTGAGGAAGGTGACGACCAGCAACTCCCATGCCTTGGTTGGTGAGAGCCATGTTAACCAAGGCCTGCTGGCTGTGATAGCCGCCGTAGTGATCCATTTGTTCACGCTGCAATTTGTTCTGAATGCGCTTCCCGTACGGTGTGTTACGGATCAAAGGCAGGACTGGGCGAATGCCTTCCACCAACAGAGCTCGCTGAGAGGGTTCCGCGTAGTCGAGAGCAGTTTGCACACAGTAGTTCCCATATGAGTCTTTGAGAAGTTTCTCGAGACGGGTGCGGTTCAGAAGTTCCTCGATGAGCATCTTTCGAGTGCTATGTTCCGCAACGCGGATGCACTATAAACGAAGTCAAAAATGATCCTTTTGCGACTCGCAACTGCACAACAGAAGACGCACCTTTTCAATAACATTGGAACTGAACTTCTGAACGGAAAGCGCGCAAACATTTCCAGCGAACTGGCGGATCACTCCGTCACTGAACCTGTTGTCGTTGAGGTCAAGAATGTATTGCACAACCTGATATGGATAAGCATAAGGTGAGGTATAAAGAAGGCTGGAGCCTACTCACGTAATTGCCATACGGGTCCTGAACGAGAGTCAACGCATTGAATGTGATTTCGTTAACAAGCTGAACGCGCTGATGGTCCGAGGCATGGTCAATGCAACGTTGAAGTACACAACATCCATGACGATGGGTTGCGACCTCGACGCAGTTAGCGGCCACAGCATTGTAGATAAACTAGAGAAATCAGGAGATGAACAAAGGATTCCCATGTCGAGAAAGTCAGACGAAGCAGACCTGGTTGTCCTCTGGGGTAAGCTTATTCAAGCACTTTTGAATAACATGGTTGCCGTTAAGGTCTTTGATCAACACAACCACATGGAGGCTGAGAGCGACAATGATAGAATGGATCTGAGCGTTGTATCGGAGATCAGCCTGGTTTCGCCCGCAGTAAGTAATGCTGTAATAAAAGGACCCGTAATTGGACTCGCCTGACGCCTGGTGGACAAGAAGTCAATCATCTTTTGCACCGCACGGGTCCCGTGCATGTTCAGTGAGATGTTGACAAGATCTTGCGCAACGGATTCGCAAATAACATTGCGCTGCTCGTCTGTAGAGTACTCAAGAAGTTTTTGGCACAGGTAGTTTCCGAAGGGATCTGTCAAAGACTTCGTTAAGACTCAGAACGCAGGGAGTACTGGGGAAACGCACCCGTCATCAAATCAGCGAAGTGACCGAACGTTTCCCTGAAAATCATGTCTCTATGCTCCGGAACACCTTCTTCAAGTTTCTTCTGCAAATAACGGCAACCATGTTGGTCTTTACACAAGGCAGGGATCTCGCCTTGGAGGTCTTCCAGACGTGTGCCAGCAAAACGGTTGACTGAGAATATTATGAGTAACATGCCCCAAGCAATACTTCCGCGCTACCGACTTACATTCGCGGTCCATATCCCCACGTTTGTGCTTGGGGCCGTGAAGTCCGTTCATCTTTCCATCGCCAGGTCCTCCCGTTGTACGCCCGGGAATCCCCAATCCATAACGCGACCCATTGTGATGGTAGAGTGCCGTCGAGCCACTGGTATTACCTGCCATGCCTGGCCTGTTACCCGACTCGAATCCATACGAATTATAATGGCCATTCTCCAACCCACCATTTAAGCCATAGACAGAGTCCACCCCGTACTAGAGTAAACAAATGTTAACACCTAGGGTTAAAGAGCGTACATTTTTCATACCTGCAAGGAGTCATCAAGACCGGATTGGAGGGAATTGAAATTCAAAGAGCCGTTCTCATATTGTCCCTGTGGTAAACGCGACAAGGAAGCCTGAAGGTCACCAGGGCTAACCGCACCATCACCCATTTGATGGGATGCTTGAGCCGAGATACGACCACTCATTAGCTGCTGGTCCGTCAACGGAGTACCAGGAGTCTTCAAAAGCGAATTGGGGGCAGTTGAAATGCCTAGAGGCGTACCAGGAACCGAGCGTGTAATACCGTTCATGCTGTTGAGGCCCTCGAGATGTCCGGGTGGAGAAGGCCGACGAGAGGACGACTGCCCATGGGGATGTTGCGAAAGGAGTGGAGTGGTAGATGCCGAGACCGCACCGCCCAGCTTAACACTGGTGAGATCGTTCGGAGAGCCCAAAGTTAGATTGGGGTTGGTCACTACCCGCCTATCTGCTGTCCTTGAGCTGAGACCCTCAGGCCCACGACCGCCGGGGTATTGTGCCCACTCGGACGGCTTATCACGCGACTGCGACGACTGTGATATATGGGCCAAATCCAGCGCCGCCGATGAAGTAGAAACCTGTAACTGATGAGTAACCAGCCACCGGAGACCATGGTAAATATGACACACCTTGCTCGAGTAGGAGTTATGGTATTTATCGTCGTCCGATGTTGGAAGGTTCCTCATTGCATCTATACGGGGATTACGTCAATGTGTATGAAATTTTCGTGGGCAATGGGGCCTACTATTCATTTCCTGATCCAACTGTTCATCTAACATCAGGCCGGCATTGTACGTGCTAGCATAACGTGCGCCCTCGTCGTCTGCGTAGCGAGATCCCCGGGCGAGAATAGAAGCTGAGACTGGGTGAGGCACCGGCGATGCGCGGCTCGAACGTTCACCGATAATGGAAAGGTTCTGCAAATGACTGGCAATTTCTTCATCGTGGCTACTTGCAGAGGTCCTACGGCTCGCAGGCATGCTCTTCGCGCCAGGTCGGCTCATGGGGGCAGATCCATTGGTAGTCAAGTCTGGTGAAAGGTTGACGGATGGTGCGTAGGTTACTGACTTGCGCTTGTCCGCAGCACCGACAGCCCTGGAGAGTGACTCGGCATCGACAGCGCGACTAGGACGTAGGTGTTGTTGCAAGTCTCCATTCAAAACGGCGTTGACACGGGGAGGGGTAGTGGNAGCAGAAACCGCGATATGCTGAAGGGCCATATTGGCACCGAGACCGTTGAGACTATTGGNATCGTAGGGTAGACTGAGGAGCTCCTGAGCTTGCTGCTGTTCAAGGGCACGCATCTGGTCTTCGAACATTTTGCGCTGAAGTGCACGCTGACGTTCATGCTCAAGACGTTTGAGCTCGACCCTCTGTGGGCCCTTGACGCGTCAGGACAGGAGTGGTATGCCAGAGAAAGTAACTCACTGCAGAAATATCAGACATATTACTCCCCAACCTAGCAGCCTAAGAATGGTACGAAAGAAAGTGGCATTACAATCGGAACAAGCGACGGGTTGAAGTTATGAAGCGGCAACGTACGGAGTCAGCGAGGTCCAGAAAAGCCGGAGGACTTTGCTTCCTCTCGTCTGAGGTGGGTATATTACCAGTAGAAGCTATAGTGTTTTCCGAAGTCATATTCATTTTGCGATATGGTTTTCCAGAGCGGTGAAAGACAGAGAACAGTGAAGGAACAGAAAGGGATAGAGAGAAACAGAATGGCTAGTTGCACAAAGGATATCCTAGACGAGACTATAAGACTTTCATTAGTGTTTACTCTAGACTTGTTTGCATGTGCAATGTGTTCGCTCACGATACTGACCTGCAAGCCGGGTTTTGCGCCTCTAAAGGGACAGGGTTGGTGATACAAGCGGCGGGTATGGCTGTAAGGTAGAATGAAGTAAGTTGGAGAGCGTCCACGACGACGGTGAGCTAACCCTTTTTAAAGACTCCAGAATCTATGAAGAAACGGGAGGAATGTGAAGAAGAGAGATGAGGGACCGTATTATACTCACGACAACCACCCTCACCCTGACCCGGCAATTTCCACCCGACAGAAAAATACCCTCTTGCCTTTCCTGGCGAGTTCCTGGGAAATCTTTCCACTTTTCACATATCACACAACCCATTCCGGCCATGCGTAGCGTGCTCCAGCCCCTTTGCAGGGTTGTACAAAATACTACTACAAATAGGTATTTGATTGAACTTCTTGGACTATTCCTTTCTCTACGCCGAGCGCGGCAGACCCGCCAGGCAACACGCGTACCCAATGAATAACATGTTCTCGGTCGACCAAATCCCCCCGAAAATATGGCCTGTGCAGCGGGAGGAGTCTCTATCTAGCTAACCGTTCAATGCGCGAATCTGGAGTTGTTGGCCTATTGTTCCCCAAGCGCAATAAAAAAGTTCCCCGCTATCCCTGAGAACATGACGTTAGATGCGGACGTGTTACGGTCCTTCTTGCGTGTTGTTGTTTATGTTGACGCGAATCGGCGGTGTAAATAAAATAAGGTCCTGAAAAGTTCCTATCCAATAAAATTGCCTTTGCCATGCGATGGTTGTTACATTTCGCGTCCCTGACTCTGGTGGAGGCTCATTCTCGTCGTTGGTTGAGCCATGTATTCTGTGCCAGGGTTTGCTTGACGAGGCTCTCCGATTCAGAAAGAATCACATAACCTACTCATCTGGAGACCCCAAGATTCCTCCTTGGGACCCAACTGCGGATGCAAAAGAGATTCGAAATGAACTGGTGGCGGGCCGCCTCATTCAATAATCAAAAAGTAACGAGATTTTTTAACTCCTCTTGTGATCTATGAAACTCCCATCAACTGGGGTTTTCTTGACAGAACTTTGTTGGTCGAGATGGAACTCGATCCCGATTTTTCCACGATTTTCCGGGAGAAGCATCTGTGGTTTATTCACTCAGTGGCCACCACACCTACAAGTAGTCAAGGCGCTGATCAGTAATGACCATCCCAACACCTGCAACCGTTCCTCTGTGAGAACGCAAAGGGACCCCGAAGTTCTCTATACACTCCCCCTATCAAATCAAAAATATATCCACCGAAAACCGTGTAAATTGTTCAGGCGTCCCACGCAATCCAGACCTAAAGGGTGTCATATATTACGGCCATCGCGACACGCGCCAGCCGAAGCAAAATGGTAGTAAAGGGTCGTCAGGACCCAGCCGCATGTTCTACCTTGCTCTGACGAATTCTGTCTAGTTACACAGAGTTACACTGAGTGGGCCATCGCAAGAGTGATCTTCACGGCGTTGTATTCGACAAACCCCGCTTCAAAAGACAATTGAAATGTCCGAAAAATGAAACCGCTTCAAGACCTTCAAGAACACCTATACAACTAGCGACCAAGTAGTCGGTTGTGGGTCCCAGTTTTCTCAAAAGTTTGTTGCTTCCCGAGAGCCGCAGCGCGTTCCCGAGTTTTTCGGCGACAAAATGCTCCCGTTTCCTCGAGTCGCTCCATCCTTGAGTCCGTATTCTCCGAGGATGGAAATGAAATCGAAGGAAAGGTTGGTTGGAATGCGCCGGATGGGCCGAAGGCGGAGCATACATTTTGTGAGCAACCATAGAGTGATACTCGACTTCATGCTTCTTCATTCCTGGGATGCCCGTCGTAGTCATTTGTCACCGCCTGTGAACAGCAGAAATGACTACCAAGAATTATCAACATGAGGAACAACTCACACCTTGTGTCATCAGTAACTCCCGTCCTAATTCTATGGCTATATATCGGTATTGGTAATATGTTGAAGAAAAGTATCAGCATGCTCGAGTGATGTGGTGCAAAACGGAGGAATGAACTCCTCTGACCAGGAGACCGACATAATGATCCCGAGCGGCAAGTTTGGACTATTAACCTTGACCTTGGGGGCTGAACCACTATCTTTGGGGGTCATGGAGAATGTCTATCGAGACTACATGACCTGTGATAAGGTAGCGCCGCTCACCTCTACTTGATCTTCCCACAGTTCAGCATCGCATCCTTCCAGGGTAAGTAAGTAGTACATCTGAGCTTGGAGGTAACATAGAAACATGATACTAGGTGCTTCAATTTGACTAACCTCCAGGGAACCAATTACCGAGGTCATTTCGAGGGAGACGCAGTGCATCCCTGGCGCCACGACTGTCTGCCGGGAACGAAGTTGCTGTCCTTCTGGACAAGTTTGTCCCAAGCATACATTCAGACTAAGCTACAAATAGTCCCGAGACTCGAAGTCTCCATTCCTGACCAATCCCTTCGTACATGAAATGCTCAATACGTTAGGCATCAGGAAGCTAAAAGCTTGCCACTGCCAGTAGTTGATGTCAAGCCTCGTTGCAACCCTAGGTTCCCACCTGAGTACTGAGTGCTCAAGNCGACGTTTTCATCAGTCCTCAGGCATGGAGAATGACCTAATTTCAGCAGCTGACTGACTGCCTGGAATGAAATGAATATGTACCGAGTACTTAGTTCAAAATTGCGGAAGAGTGTAGTGTGTTCTGTTCAACAAGTTGAGCATAGACCTGTGTCATAAATACCTGGTTTCGGACGATAGGAGATGAGCAACATTGATATAAGGAATTATACACACCCGGAAACGCGTCAAGATCACAATCGCCAAGGGAAAAACTCAGACGGTTCAGTATATCACAAACGATAGCGCATGTATCCTCACAATCAACGCTCGAAGGCCAATTCTCTCGATAGCGGAAGGCGTAGGGGATTTATATTCTTATTTCCTTGGACGATTGGATAGATGGTCAGGCAAGAAAACAGATGCATGTTGCATTTTCAAAAGTCTGCGCAGAAAGATCCACGATTTCTTGGATGGTTGGCATTTAGACGGCACAGATGAATCTTCTATGGGGATTATGACCGGATACAAGTGGTGTACAGGATCCATGGATATCGACAATCTGAAGGAGATGCGAGTGGCGTTTGCAGAGTTTGGGTGAAAGATCATTTCATATGAATCATATAGGTGTGCATACATGCATGTACCCAACTCGAGCAAAGCGAGGGCTGGAATGAAGGAAAGAGGTTTGATGTATATTCCTTCACCGGTTCTACGGGGATTCAGATCAGTTTTCTTACTTTAATTAGTGAAACTTGAGCAAACGCACCTTAACGAAACCAATAGCAGCAGACTTTTCACGGAAACATTGACGGCAGAGGTCGAGTCCGTACTTGCGGATGAGACCAGCCTGGTGGGCACAGAGACGGCTGAGAATCACACACGAGTCTTAAATTTGGGTTTGGAACAGGTTGGGCTAAGCAATAACTCACCACTGACGGCTGCCCTTACCGTACTTTCTTGGGCGAGAGAACCAAACGGAATCGTGGGTCATTTTGGGATGTCTTGAGGGAGATGCTGTATTTTTGTATGAGAATGGTTTAGATTCAAGGTGTAGGGCCTGAGCGCTAACCTGGCCTACGGGCTTTGCGTTGTCGCTGGACTTGTCGATGAACCGGGATCGAACAGTCTGCCGGGGAGAAAGGCAATAAGGTTCAAACTCAGCCGGCAGTAGCCGGATCACATGATCCCGCCCCGCTGATGCGGACTTGCCGACTCGCCGACTCTGTGATGCGTTGTAAATTGTGACAAGGTACCCTTTGTGCCTTGCTACTCATTTATGCCGATAGCGAAAGGCGCTGCTATCTATGCTTTTGCTAAATTTATGCCCGCAATGTCCTTGTCGCGCCAACTTTCCCCTGCTGAGCACTTTGAAATCCTTTGCCACCCATGCAGCGGACTTCTTATCAACGTCCACCACATGGGCACTAACATAACCACCCATGGGCGCGTCAACTGATGGCAGGACCTGAGCACATGTTCCTGTACATTTTCGGCGTCTCGTAGACTCGGAATGCAAAACTTATATATACAGTGTACACTTGAAGGGGTCTTGTTGATACGTTCGTCCCCGTCTTCCCTCCTACAAACTCTGCAATGGCCTTCAAGTCCCTTATTTCGCTCGTGTCCGTGGCTCTTTCCGTACAACAAACATTAGCTTGGGGGGCTGTAGGACATCAGACAGTTGGGTATGTTTCGTTTGACTTAAGGATATGCATGAAGTTGAACCTATAATATCTCTCAATAGCTATGTAGCAATGGAGGTATGCTTGCTGAACTGTCTGCCAACTCACTACTTATATTCATAACATGATTAGTTCCTCACGGAAGGCGCGAGGGCGTTTGTTGAGGAATCTCTCGGCTCAGAGTTCAACAAATCCTTAGGACCAGCTGCCCCAGTACGCTACCAGCAACTTCCATATTCATCTCATCACTTCTAAGCTGCGCGTTCGTCACTAGTGGGCCGATAACATCAAGGCTGGTGGGAAATACTTGTGGTGAGCAATGAATGTAGAGGTACTCGTTGATGGTGTTCGATCCTCTCTGTTCTAGGGCGAACGTTCTCCACTATGTTGATGCACTAGGTAAGTGTTCTTCGACCTTAGACTCCGTTCTTGAGGTTGACATGATTCAAAGACAGCCCACCTGAGACTTGCTCTGTTGACTATGCTCGCGATTGCGAAAATGACACTTGCATCCGTGCGTTCAATGTGCCAAAATACAAAAAGATTCTTACTGAATTTGAATTGATCACAGTCGGTGCCATTGCTAACTATACCACGCGTGTTGTAGACGAGTCTCTTGATGATGTACAACGCTCAGAGGCTCTGAAGTTCTTGGATCACGTAGGAGCATCTTTCTCCAGACCCACCTAAGCAAAGCTCACGACGTCTGCAGTTTCTGGGAGATATCGGCCAACCTTTACATGTAGAGAACTTCGAGATTGGAGGCAATACCGTGGCTGTCAAGTGCAGCGGTGCGACCACCAATCTACACGCCGCATGGGGTACTTTCAACCTACTTCTGCCTCTGTGTTGTATCTCAATGCCTCTCAACAGACTCTGGTTTGCTCAACAAAAAGGTCAACGCTACCTATGGTGGCTCCCCAGTGACCCTTGCCAAAACCCTTGTTAAACGTATCAAGGTAGTACCCAGACAAACCTCCTTCGTGGCCTAAAGCTGACAATTTCTCTCTCAAGTCCGGCGCTTACAAATTATCTACCGATGACTGGATCGAGTGTTCTTCTACATCTGCTTTGGAAAAGCGAACTCTCGCGGATGATGTCAGGGGAATCCTCGCTCGTGAAATCGATCCTCTACAGTGTGTAATGGAATGGGCTAGAGATAGCAACTCCATCAATTGCAAGTTCCTGTTCGACTACGATCAATACACCGACCTTTGCGATTCCAAGTATTACACTGATGCCATTCCAATCGTAAGTTTTCTCCCTCACTATACATGTTCCAAGTACACCGTATCAATCTCCGGACTCTAGATTGAGAAGCAGCTAGCGAAGCAAGGATACCGTCTAGCCGCCTGGTTGAACGTCTTATTTGACGGAAAGACTGGACTTGGACGGGACTGCGAGTAAGTCATGAACATCATAAAAATATCCAACAACCGCCTTAACAAGTACCCTATTACAGCAAACCTGGTAAGAAGGGTAATCACTGGTAAATCATATTGTACAGTTTGCTATCATGTATACCCTCTTATTGCATCACACATATTAATAAATGTTGTCAATGTGAACTATATGTACCAATAAATTTACATCTTCACTTTCTATATCCACAACGCGTTCCACATTCACCGTTACGGGACTCCTACAATTTAGAACTCCTGCCGTCATGCACTACTAGACGAACAATCTATACTTACTTGACACAATGTTATGCTGTTTGTCTGTTGGCCTTCATAACCCATTCGACGTTAATTGTTAGGACCCCGTCGGGGCGCATCACCTCGATATGCAACGGTATCATGAACCCCGGCGAGCTTATCGCTGGTGCGCCATATGAACCGTCTTCTTTCTTGAACCCACGGCTTCTCAATAACAAAACACGCGACCCGTCTTGCCTTTCAGCTTCCGTCTCTTAGTCTATGCTCTGAGGATGTTCTGGCTCCGAGTCTGCATTTTCGACGTTGTCTGCGCCATTGCCTATGCACAACTCTGTCCTGAAGAGCTCGCGCCACTTCTCCAAGGACTCGCTAGCAATCCATACACAGATTGGACAGATGGCCTTGCGAAGCGTGTACCGCTGATGACAGATGATCCTACAGTTGCGCCTCTAATTGACCTCCAGGTTTTCGCCCCTCCCGTAGTGCCGACAGGTGGAAGTAGCTGTGATGTGGAACTGCTTAAACACACCTTTGGTGAGCTCTGCTATGGTAAACATTGGAACAATGTTAATCAAGTACAGGGGATGGATCATACAATGCTCCTGCGGTAGTTTCCTATGTCCCGCCAACCGATGTGGATTGCGGAGAAGTTGGGAAATGGGCCGCTATCAGCTTGAATTTGACAGTTTATTCGTAAGTACCATACATTTATTTTGCGGTACGAAGCCTAGACGAGTTTCAAAATCTCCCAGGATAGGAACACAATATGATCGTTTGGGAGTGAGTGCTATGCTTTGTTTCGTTTAGCCAGAGCTGAGATGGTTCACTTTCAGGCTATATACCTCTCACATGTCGAAAGTGAGTATGGAATCAAGACTAGGTAAATATTGGGATTGGAGATTGAAATAGGGTTTCCCTAGTATGGCGTACTTCTAGTGCCGAGCCAACGAAAACGGGTACTGTCTGGACTACGTGAGCATAATTCCTGAACGTTGCGGCTTCCCTGACGTTGTTTGCTATTCGGTAGGATCAAAGATGTTACACACTTTACACCTCTGTTTGCACAGGATGGTGATTTGATGATGGATTTCAGCAACATTATTGCTCCAGACCTGTAAGAGCATAGTAGTATCGACGCCGCCCTTGCCTTTCTCTGACATGAGACAGATTATTGGATGGCGAATTTGACGGTTAGTTCTCTCTCTCTTTATTCCCACCCTCAGGGGACCTAATTGGACCCATCTTTGCTAGTAACTATCACTGCAACATTCTATGCCCCTACGGAAGCCTTTTCGACTCCCGAGACATCTGATTTGATCATACCACTCTCGAATATGGATCCTGTCTTACCCAACTTCTTCACTGTTTCCGATGATGCTGGCGTGACGGTGAACGCAACCCTTCCGGACAACACAGAAGAGGCATATATCGAGGTCGTCTGCTCTGGAAATTCGGYAGAGGAGTTTTGGTATTTGAGTAAGTGTTCTGAGCTATTCTACCGACAGCTTCTGTTGAGCAGTTGTAGACACTCCGGACGAATTTGTTGACGCCTTCCCTGATTCCACTGGGGTCATTGGGAAGGGCCCATTCCGGGAAGTCCAAGTCCTAATAGACGGGAGCCTTGCTGGTGTGGTATGGCCATATGCGGTCTTCTATACTGGTGGAGTCTGTCCTTCAAATTGGCGGCCTCTGACTTCGTATGGAGCGTACGATGCGCCTACTTATTGGATCGACGTGACCCCGTTTGTCCCTCGATTGGTTGATGATAGTGTTCAACATACCGTTACCCTTCGTGTGATAGGGCAAGGGAGTAATCCTAGTATCAACTCAAACTGGTTCCTCTCGGGAAGTATCCATGTGCGCACCGGGACTTCAAAAACCACTGGTGAAATGATCTCTTATGAGGTTCCGGAACTGGATATCTCGACGGAGGGCAGTATCAGCGAAGGAAACGAGACGGTAACGACTATTGTCGCTGCGAAAAGATACATCAAAATTGAGAGTGTTCTGTACACATCGCAAGGAGAGAAACGAGTAACCTTCTCRCAAAACTTGACCTACCTCAATGAGGCAGCATATGTGGATAGTGGCTGGGTGCAAGTAAGTCTACCCACCGTTTGCATTGACAATGTCAGTCACTACAACCTGATATTCACTGCAGCGGGCGAATCAATCAACAACGGGAACCACACTTTCTACGCATAATGGCACCCATGTTCTGCGGGATGCTTTTGATTACCCTCTGTCTGTGTTTTCCAATTACTCTCTTTATACATGGGAATTCGGTAAGCCCATTTCATTATGTCCTAGACTACCCAGGCTCACCAACACAATCATTAGGTGGATACGGAGCGGACATTTCACAGACCTACACACGGGCACTGTTGCCACCCACAGCACCATACCGCTCAATCCGCTCCGTTCAACATGCTAGTGGTTTCATTGGGATGGACAACTGGCCGGGATTGCGCCATGCTATCAACGGGACGGGTGCCACTGAACAAACATTCGCCTATATAGACGGGAGGGGTCAGTCATATTTCAGGGACGTTGCAACAAAAAATGACGGATGGGTTCACGACCAAGTTTGGGGGTCTTTACGCGACAGGAATCCTCCTGTGCCTCCAGAACAGATATTTGGACCAGGAGGAGGCCCTGGGTTCAGACGAATGCTTGGAAGAGGTGTTGAGAGAAAGTCTCTCGCCACGACCAATGATATAGGCAACTAGACTCGTTATAGAGTTGCTATGATATAGATACTTTTTTCAAAGAGGGTATAACGATTCAAAAACACAAACGTTCCGTTCGGACGGGAAAGTGATTGAAAGATCTCCTTATCTTCCTTCGTGGATATATTCTACGGGACCTTCAAGGGTGGCGGTGGCGGTAAAGTAGAGAGGTGCTTGTTAAGAACTTTTCGGAGAGGATGATCTGGGCGAACACCTGTCTGCCCCAGGATGTCTGCTAAAGCTACAGCCAATTGGGTCCTCTTCTCTGCCTCGACGTCTTTAGACTCCAAAAGATGCTTCACCGCCCTAGCAAGACGGCCTTTAGGCAGAGGAGGACCTGACGCACTCGAAGCCTTGGGTACGTTTTTCTTGGTTCGTTTCCCTTGAATTTTAGGAACGGCAAGCAAAGGCTCGAGAAAGTCTAGACGGAATCGACGGTGGGCAAGGGATAACAATGGAACGATGCGTTCAATTGCGCTTCCTGCCTCTGCTGATGCTTGAGCACGAGACATAGAATTCTCCGGCCCACCCTCCTGGTAACCCCACTTCTTCAATTCTTCCATCTTTTTCTCCCTGATCCTCTGCGAAAGCCTGTCTTGGGTGTCATTTGGATTGGTAGTTTTCGTAGCATGCTCTAGAATGTCATTGACTGTGAGCCAGCCCTTCTCCTCCTCAGCGCATCTGACAAAATGCCGATTCACATAATTGCAGAGTCGGTTTACAGATTGCGCTCCACTAGAGTATCGAGAGAAACAGGGGACTATGTATTCTATGAGTGTGTCGTCGTCCTGAGGAGCCCCGAGCAATAATTCACGAGCGGTAGACGAGAAATACTGATCGAGATAGTCATAGAGATCAGTTTGATTTGAGCTAGCAGGATCTGCTCCTTTCCGGGAGTTGAAAGATTCGGTCTGGGTGACACTGCAGCAGGCTGGTATGAGCAAGAGATTGAGAGGCGAGAAGAACAAGATAATTCACTAGTTATATAAAGCGGAGTGGATACCTAAAGAGGCATGGTTACTTGATCAGTTCTGTATTCTAGAAGAATTAACGTGGTTTGGCCAACCTGCATACCACCCAACATCGATAGAAGGGGCTTTCAAGGGGTTGTTGGTAGGAGATCTCATGATATGATCCAAGGCAGGAGTGATATAGGCCAACAAAGCTGGCAGAGACGTAGAGGGACTCGCACTACCAGAGGCTGCCACAGGTGCTACCGTAGACTGTTTTCCTTTGGCAGACATAGTGGAGAGTCACAGAGAATGAGATATCAAATAGACTGAAAAGCTTTCGCTGTCGTATCTAGGCGCGCAATGGTGGTCACTCAGCAAAAGTCATTCCACGATCAAACTTTTTTCAATGCAGGTGCTATCGGGCCGAATCTGTATATCGTTATCGGACCGAGGACCGGGTTATTTCCTCGAGAGTCCTCACCCTCACCGCGACCTGGTACTTCAAACGCGCTGTATTACGGTCCCCTCAACCATCTTCACGCGTACAAATCACAATTTCTTATGCCCGAATGTACTGGGACATCAATAAGGCGGGTATATTTTTGTCAAGATGTATATGTGTATAGCATTTGCCAGCACACATCCCTGGCTGGTGCGCTGGTGTGCGGGAACCCCTATGGCCCGACTAATTCATCGTAATATTTGAAGATTTGAAACCATCATGATCTAATGCTATTGCTATGACTGCGATGCGGGACCATTTCTTTAAAGAGAGGACTTCCGGGATGTGTTTCTTTCAGCTGTGCTCCCATCCCCCTTGTCGGTCAAGTTACTGGTTAGCTTTGCCCTCCTCAATCCCTCTCAAGCAGGTCTTGGAATCGAAGCTTCTATTATAATTAAAGATTTTATGTCTTCGTTAATGAACCTCGGGCGCCATGCTCGGTATGTTGTCATTCTTTCGGTTCTACTGCAAGCGACCACGTCTCTAGCTGCTCCCATCCCGTATGTATAGTCAACCTTGCACTAAAATTGTAATCGACTAACGCCCCACTATCCCAAGATCTATCGGGCGTAGGGTTCCTCTTCTACTATCAAGGAACCTCCTCGGGGACATTGTCACCTCAGCTCAACAGGATCCTCCACCTGATCCCACATCGAGCGACAAGCCATCGTCGTCTACTTCCAGTAAGCCCTCCCCTGCGATTTAAAGCTGAATCTCACGTCTGCGTAGGCTCGTCTAGCAGTGGGATACCTCCACTAAGGACCGGTACATCCAATGCAGATGATGACGGTGCGCTCATTTTTTTCCTGACTCGCATTTGCATCGTTCCCATTCTTTATACAGATTCTGGACTCGATGACCTAGATGATCTTAGCTCCAAAACGACAGAGACAACATCTACGATTCCTCTCTCTGGACCGTCGCCTTCTGCAGATGCAAGTCTATCCTCTTCGGACACAGGAGGGTTAAGCATATCGCTCGGCTCGTCTGGAGCATCGATCGACGTAGGAGGACTGGGATTAGGAAGTGAGGACGATGATGCTGCTAGCTCACTTGTCGACAAACTAGTGGAAGACACTCTAAAGAAAGTGGAAAATTCCAAGGATATTACCATCATCAAGATCGAGACTAGTGACGATAGCAGTGCAAGCGCAAGTGTAGGAGCGGGAGATTCGGGTCTCCTTCCCATCCCAGAACTTGGATCTCCGGATGTATTCCCTGCCACCTCATCTTCAACTTCTACCTCACCTTCAACTGCTACCCCATCGTCAAGGNCTAGCACATCTTCAACATCTACTACCTCAGCCAACAAGCCCTCAGACACATCGGATGGGTTTGATCTGGGTTCTGACATAGAAGAAAGTTCATCCAACGCTCCCTCCTCGACTGGATCATCTTCTGAAGAACCAACCCCTACTTCAGACAAGAACGATGCTGCGTTTCCTACAGACGGACCTCCTGTAGACTTGGATATTACTTCAGATGTTGGGGGGCCGGGAGGCGATCTTTTCGCTGGAGACAGCTCGTCTTCAGGGACGGACATTCCTTTCCCAATCCCTACTGAGACCACACCCTCACTCCTCGACTCAGAAACAGGGGAAGGTCTCAGTACAAGTAAAAGCGGAGATTCTGAGGACAATGGAAACACCAAAGTCACGGTTATTCAGATCCAGAAGGATAACAAGGGACATCATTAATTGATTTGGTTCATTTCCGAGGGATTGCGGTGAGGGTGCATTTACTGTAGTACTAGACATTATATATCATGTATTGTGTTGCTTGGACTTTGCGACGTTGTATATTGGGCACTTCCCGGGAGAGCATCTCTCCGAAGTCCAGGGGCCGGTGATGCGCGCTCATGACCGCCACGGTTCTCAGATATCCCCATGCAGAATACAAAGTAACATCCTAACGTGGATGATCACCGTGTTCCCAGCAAGTACAAGGCGCCTACAGTCAGAGTATAAAGAAGATCATGGAAAATGAGGCTTCTTCTTGTAACTCTCATCTCACCACCCCATGTACAGCACGCAAGACTTGCTATCCCTTTCCTTGAACATTGCTATAGGTGCTCTAGTCCTAGCGGCTGGCGTGTCTCTTTGGCTGTTCAAGCTACTTGTTTATGCACCCCTCACCGATCCCCTGAGACAACTTCCTGGGCCGGACGCATCGTTCTTTACAAACCATTTCAGTGAAGTCGTCGAGTGAGCTTTCTAGCTGTAGTTTTCTTTCAAAGTTTGACCGGTTTGTCGATTTTCAAGCCCTAGCTACTCCGCGGACACACACAAAGAATGGGTTAGATTGTATGGGCAAACCATGAGATTTCATGGGTTGGGGAAGGTCGGTCGATTCAATCTCGAGCTCAAGTTCATATCGTTGAATGTGATTAGCATGACTATCGTCTCATGTCCTTCGACTTGCGCGTCATTTCCCATGTTCTCAATTCCCCGAACTATGTCAAACCATCGAGAACCCGCTATCTTCTTGGAAGTTTTCTTGGTCGAGGTACGGGAATAACTGCTCTTCTATTGCACATCGTCTAACCTTATCGATCTTTGTTCACTAGGGGTGTTCGCCACGGAAGGTGCAGAACATAAACTCCAGGTATGTCCACCCCGTAACAGTCTTCTTCAACGTTGTTTCTCACCTATTTTCTTCCTAGCGGAGAATCATTGCACCGGCATTCACCACCCAGGCTGTTAAAGCTCTGACTCCGATTTTCTTTGAGAAAGCCCGCGAACTTCGAGATCTATGGGACGTCCAGATTTCCGACGCGT
>LBLO01000693.1:0-18131 GCA_004354395.1 Chondrostereum purpureum | reverse complement strand
GTCCATGGCTGCCTACCAATGCATCGAGGAGAAGCGTTCGTTGCAATAAAAGAAGCTTGACAGCCCGGGACAGGTACTCCGCAGGTACCGCCAGTAAGGTTCGGCACAGAGCAGTGACCTCTCGGGGGATATTGGTTTTCTTCTCTGGCTTGCTAAATGTCTCCAAGGATGTGCCTTGGGTTATATAGGAGAAGAAGGCCGCTTTGAAAAGGTGAGATGGTGTTAGCATAGAAGAAATGTAGGCGTACTGCGAAGGTTAGCAAGTTCCCAGAACAGGCCAGATCCCAAACTCTCGACTAAGATAGGACCTTCTGTATGCCGCAAGAGGATATACATGAATCGCTCTAGCTGTACCTGAGTTCCCAGTGAGCTAGAGAGTTCTTCAGTCTTTTGAATGTAATTATGTAATTAAGTAGCTCACTCGAGAACGGGCAACCATCGCTCGACCAGCATATGAAGAAGGGGATGAGTATGTGGAGCAGAGTCAGACTGCGCCTGCGAAGCAATGTAATCCAACATGGGATCCAAAGGAAGGTGCGTTATAACACGAGAGTCTGCGTAATCGAAAAGCGTGCGGTACTGGGTTGGTATCAGTGACTGAGAGGAAGGCCTTGGGGGAAGTCATACTAGTTCAACCATTAATTCCTCGGGTAGTTCTCTAAGCTCAATTAATTGTAAAAGCTTTTCAGGAAGGCGATCGATGCGACGTGTATTTGCAAGTCTGGGCAAGTGATTGCAAACATAGTGGAGTCGAAGGAGATTTGCGGCGACGATCCCTGGAGCCCAATTAGATGTGGGACTCTTTTGGACTATTTTTAAGGCCTTCAAAACGATGCGGCAGATGGTCTCCTGTACATTGTCGAGAAGGGTGTAGAGCTCGAGTTGGATGTGTGGCTGTAGGTGCAGAGTACATATAGCAGAAACTATGACCGCAGCAAACTGACTCTGGAATGCCAATGTTAGGGCCTTATTTTCTGCAGACTGAGTAGAGGAGATGTCAGGGAAGGTGGGTTTCTTTAGTGTACTCCATATTGGCACTACCGCAAGTGTGTCCCAAGTAGTTTGCAAAAGTTGTGACAGTTCAGATACAGCTCCTAGTATTTGTGAAGGAAGTAAGAAATGCCTCAGGGCATTTCCCAGCTTTTCTAGCTGAGTTGGCATGAGCAGCGGTGATGTGCAAGATATCTTGTACAGCTTTTGGTATTCGGCGCTGGGTTCCGTAGGCAGGAATGTACCCAAAACTTGACCAAGAATGGTGAGGTAAACATCAAGGGACCTCGTTTTTGTATAGTACTCTAGGATGAGGTCCAACAGAGCAGGCCCTGAAACGGGTGATCCCTGAACCTATATATCGATGAGTTCCGATGTTGGTGGGCAGGAGGAGCAGCGGGATATACCAAGAGTATTCGAGAGAGAATAGTTGACAGTACTGGATTAACGATGTCATACTCTATCCGGAGGAGGCACGCCACGCATCTCAAAACGAGGGCAAGGACCTGTTCATCGTTACCTTTCAAAAATATAAGGCACAAACTGTTTATGATCATTGATGGACGAACCGTCAGTATCGGTAGGAAGTTGATCCAAGCAGATTTCCCGTGTTGTTTCCAATATAGCTTTATCTGCGGGGTTGAATAGGTTCTCCTCTTCAACTAGAGCAAGGAGAGTTAGACGACTACTCCACGCGTCGACTGAATTGTTTCCAGATAGCACAAGCTGAAATTGTCCAAAGAGTCGCATCCCATTTCTTCTGACTCCAACCATAGTATCGAGTGTTCCCTGACTCGAGCCTTGCGAAAAAAGAGTTCCTCTGTGTTTTTTGATATTTTGGATGTAGGCAGCGAGCAATTTGGGCATGGCACGGACTACAGAAGAAGGGTCACATTTTTGTAATGATTCGAGGAGCTCCTTCTCCGTCTCCAGGTAGTTAGGCTGACGAAGGATATCGAGATTGTAAAGAATGACAATTCCACCGGAGTGGATGCTCTCGGTCAATGCGGATGAGACGCCTGAAGCGAGAAATCCAATCCAGTTAGCAAGGTGGTTTTGAGTGAACGATGCGTATAGCTGGATGGTCATGTCAATATTGAAGATGGGTTCACACTCATTTCTGTCACACCTTCTTCTTCATCGACGCGTTCGGCAGTGATGAGCGAAATGAAGAGACAATTAGCAGGGCAGTTTCAGCAAAAGAGTCCACTTCTTCAAAGACCAATGTTCTCTTTCCAATAATAGCCCCAAAGCAGTCGAGAAGTGTTTCTGAGCTCATTTTATGAGCAGCGAGAGGCCATATTACTGCCAGACATTGCGAAAAGGAGCGGGCAGCAGGACGAGTAAGATCTCGGTCGAAGGAGAATAGTTGGACGATGATTGGCGCTATTGGGATCCGGTTTAAAAGTGGAAGTAGCCATGGCTTAACCGAAGAGACATTCTTTGAATTGGCAGTAGGACAGTCAACGATGTCCGCTAGTAGTTCCCAGTATTTTGGATCTAAGATAGGATTGGAAGAACTAAATCATGATTATGAATACAGTGATACTCAGTTTTTAAGGGTGCTCACACATCCTTCCCCTTCTCCTTGAGCAGTTTTGTCAGGATCCATTCGGTGATCACTTCGCCCTTATAAAAAGATGCTTCCTCCCATGCCTGACGCGCAATTTCAATTTTGGAGGGACTATCTGGGTTAGGCGGATCAGATGACGCTTTTAAAGCCTTGACGAGAGACTGCGAGTCGATTGGCATAGAGGAGGAGGCGGTCAGTCTTCAGATATACAGGCGGGCCGCGGTTAAAGTGCTGTTTTTTCTTGATCTACACAGTAATAACCCTAACCCTAAAGTAGGAGGACGTCGAGACGGGGATCGAGCTCGGTTCCTCTACTTACAAACACCATGATGATCTCCACTGAGTCAGCTCGGTCTCTTTCTGCTATTTTTCTGTCTGGGGACCCTACCTTCACAAATCTTGCAGAATGCTGCGCAATCCACACGATCAAGCCAACGAATGCAGGGAATTGCAACAAGAAGAATGGCTAGTTCTTGAGGTAAGCACTTCTTACATGCCTAGCTTGTCCGGCAATTCCACCCACCAACATTCCAAGGCTGTATACCCAGAATGTATCTCCAGTGCTATATCAGAAGGAACTCTCAAGCTAGAGATCCCTGTTGACCTAGAAACCCCACGCACTGTGCTCGTTGTGAACGAAGAACATGGGTTACAGGAGAACATACATCTTTCAATGCTCCCACATCTCCTTCTCCATGTTTATCTCCCCACAGGGTATCCTGTAACGGAGGCGCCTCGGATCATATCTACTCGCGCAACACATCTCTGGATGCCGAATATCCATCGATTACAACAGTTTCTCGTCAGCCTTTGGAATCCAGGACAAGGTGTACTCTACGAATGGCTCGAAACTATTCACAGCGGGGATTTTCTTCAATCTGTAGGGATGGTGTCTCCGTCCAATCAAAATGTGATAATGTGAATACTTTCACTTTCGCGTGTCTGGTTGAACTAACACACTGACACTTCAACCTGACCGTCAGAATACCCCATCCAGCACCTCACCTTCTACTACCTCTGCTGATTGCCTTCGAAAAATCGGAGAGAAACAGTCACTTCAGTCAAAATTCCTACGAATGCTCTGTATGCTTTGAATCCTATAAGGGCTCAAAATGTGTACAGTTAGCATGTCAACATGTCTTCTGTCGATCTTGCCTGGAAGACTTTTGGAAATTATGCATCAAAGTATGTTGACTGATCCAACGCGAAACTTCTTGAAAGCTGACACATGAAAGGAAGGGGATGTACAGAGAGTTGGGTGTCCCGATCCTACATGCGTAAAGAGGAAATCCGAAGCACAAGAAGAAGAAGTGGCCAGGGTGGTAACTGCCGAAGAAGTGCAGCGTTGGCAATGGCTTAGGGAAAAGGTCGCAATGGAGAGAGGTGAGACTACATCTCTATTGCTGCGAGTGGATCATCTTTCTGAATCTGAGTTCGACTCCGCAGATCCGACTATCTTACATTGTCCAATGACATTTTGCCAGGCGCCCGTACGGAAGNCTAAAACGGAAGAGGGTGAAGATTCGGCTTGGGACAGGCTTCGAACATGTACAGCTTGCTCTTATTCATTCTGTGCATTTTGCAAACGTACTTGGTATGCTGTTCCCTCAGAGGGTATTCCATTTTAGGATGAGATCTGAACCCTTAATTTGCAGGCATGGTCCTGTCAATTTCTGCCCCATATCAGTGTCGGAAGAGCTGGTCTTGAAATATTTAGCGCTTCCGGAAGACTCTCACGACCGCCAGCTACTGGAAAGCCGATTCGGGAAAGCAAATGTGCTTCGTCTGGTGGCTCGATATCGGGAGGAACAGTTGAACAAGGCGTGGCTTGAGTCCTCGACTATGGCTTGTCCTGGCTGTGAAGTGAAGGTAGAGAAGTCTCTTGGGTGCAACCACGTAAGCTCAATATGTGCGGTATTGTCATAAGAGGCTGACATTTGACGCTTACAGATGCAATGCTCGAAGTGTCAGGTCCATTTTTGCTACCGCTGCGGGTCCAAATTACTGGCGAGTAATCCCTACGCCCATTTTTCGGTGCCAGGTCAAAGTTGTTACTATAAGTTGTTTGATGGGGAAGCAAACCCCGAAGTTTTCTGAGCTTTCTGAAGGGCATCAGAATGTTGAGCAACTGTTATGGTGATGCTCGTACGTCGCGTCAACCTGAATCCGTTGTCTCACGTTAACTGAGACCGATAAACACACCTCCGGAGCCCAAAATTAGGCAGACTTACATTTGATACTCTAGAATGAATAGTAATAAGTATAATATATGTATATTAATATCATATTAATGAGAGTGATCATCGTAAGTACTTCGCTGGCCGGGGTTCTGGGAGGGGTATTGTGGCGTAGGAACACGGCTTATAAATGGAGTTAATGCTTCGAAAAATTGAAGACTCAGAAGAGTCATTGTCAGCGGGCAACTAAGACTTGCGTTTCTCCTCCTATATCATTTGTATCCTTGCACCCTTTCATTTGTTCGGTCGCCTTTCTTCCCGGCGCTTTTTCCTCTTTTCATCCCTGGAAACTTCCCAAAGCCCCGGCAGGACGAACCGACCTTGATACCTGTTATTCCAATACCCTTCATATACGCCTCATACCCGGCCAACCACATCCTCCTTTCACACTCTTCATCCCTTATCTTCTTCTTCGTTCATTCAGCATGGAGGTCTACGCAACAGCTTTTATGTACCCCCACCCTACTTCGTTCGACTTCCAGGGCTCGGCCGGTGCTTCTGCTAGCCATCTTCAACTTGTCCAACCATCCGAAGTCACTGCCTCGCCAGACAGCGATGCGGTTCAAAAACTGGCTTTAATGGCAATGACCGTCCATGGAACTCATGTTTCGTACTTTCTTGCTGACCATGGGCGCGGTTGGAACTTTTATATCACCGGTGGTTACCAACAGGTCATGGTCACTCGAGGGATGATTTTGAAAGAATGCCCCATTCAAGTATGTTCCTCTTCGTTTTATTACTTAGCACCATTAAACATGTAATACAGCATCGGGCAGCGATCAAAGTTACGCGTTCTGAGATCTTGGACACTCCCTCGACCAACCCTGTTCTCAAACCTGAAGTTCGCAGACGGTTGGACGATATTGCTGGGCAGACAACTGCCCATATTGCCGTGGTTAACAGTCCTTTGTCACTATCCAATCGAACTCCTCCCGATGGTATCAGCAGCAGTGCTGGATGGTCTGGTCTAGAAACCGAACGAATCTGTGAATTGGTTATCACTGGGACGGGGGATTCTGTCGACCTTGCAAGGGTCCGACTGCTGGTCATGTTGGACGAGTTGGTAAGTAGTTTAAAAACCTATGTCGCTATTTGTTTCCTTATGGTACACGTTACCTAGAGTGGCCTGCATGCTGAAATGTGCGAAATCGACTACAAGCTACACTCTATTATTGCGGGCAGGAAACGAAGTGTCTTGCAGTCGATTCAAGAAGAGACCGCTACCAATATCTACCTACCTTCTCCATTATACGGCCTTGTAGGTCCTGACTATTCTTCCGCTTCTGCCAGCCTTTCCCGAAACAACAACGTAATATGGATTACCGGAGAGTTTTTTGGGGCACAACGAGCGCGAGATATGTTACTCCAGGTCTCAGCAAATAAAGTAAGCTAGTTCAAAGCTACAGCGGAGCTATATTGATTCGTGGTGCTTAGGCCAAGTCTATTATATCTCGTGATACTGCGATACTACCTCGAAAGTTAGATTGGATGGTCACAGACCGTGCGGATGATCTTAGGTCTATCATGAGCGACAACGCCACCTTCATTCAGTTCCCTGCCCTTGGTAGTTCTACCAGCCTGATTACTGTGTATGGAGACCACCGCGTTAACATCCAACGCACCATACGCTCGATCATGCAACTTGTAGGGCTTGTATTTGTTTATGAGAGTTTTCGAGGCTCAACCATATCTACAGGCTTGCACTTACTACGTAGGATCGTTCTGGTTGCTTCCAGTCCAATTCAATGCCCTCCTTCCTCCTCCCACCCTCAGCACACCTCAGATAACGACCCTGTTAAAGCAGATTTCTATCACCACAGGTGCAGAGTGCGTCTTTAAAAGCATGTGCTTCGAAATGCACGGGCTCGAGCATGAGGTCCGTGCAGCCATAAACATGGTCATGGATCTAGATCTCATCAAGGTAGGATCCAATTATCGACCATTCAGATCGTAGTTAACCCTGTTTTTTCCAGTCGTTTCATCACGAAATCCGTTTCCAAATTGAGCTGTCTAACGAACATCGCGAATTCATCAGCGGGAAGAAAAACGGGAAAATCAACAAGATCATGCAGACAACGAATGTCAAGATCAAGTTCGAGACTTTCAATGACCATAATTTCCTGATCGACCTTTCGGGCTCTGATAACTCTGTTCTCCAAGGCCTATCGTTACTTCAGGAGGAATTGCCAGCAGAGATTTCGTTCCATGTCCCAGAGGCTTACCACAAGCGCATCATCGGAGTGGGAGGCAGGAGCATCCAAAGGATCATGAAGAAATATGGAGTCTATGTCAAGTTTTCGAATGCCGAAGAATTCGCTGCTCTCGGAGGATACAATGACAACGACGACAACGTTGTGGCGAGGACTCCTGCCAAGAATGCAAATAACTTGGAGAACCTCAAGCAGTCGGTAATGGAGCTTGTCAATCCCAAGGTATGTATAGTTTAACAAGGTTTTGTACAAACACCTTCCTTATGTTGTATCGCCAGGACAAGGACTACGTAAACGAAACCGTGTCCATTCCTCGGCGGTATCACCGCACCCTCCTAGGAGAAAAGAGCATATTCATTCGTGACATCGAGACCAAGACTAACTCACATGTACGATTCCCGGACAAAGAGACTGCGTCCGATGTGGTCACTGTTTTCGGTCCTGAAAGTCAAGTGCAAATCGCAGCTGCTATGCTTTTGGTATGTCCACGACTATCACTTTTAATTCAAACCATTAACACCCTGCAGGATCACGTTCCTTTCGAGGCCGATATGGCAGTCCCGCCCAACTCAGACTTGTTGCGCCTGTGCACATCCCCTGAATTCCATAACCTCTCCGAGAGAGTAAAACGTGATCTACAGGTTTCTATTGTTCCCAATTTCAGGCTACCTATTGCCAATGGTGCCAGTGGGACGGAAACGCCGACAGAGTACTCCTTCAAGNTCAGATGTCAAAGGAGCAACAGCGATTTCCTCGTCACCGCCCGGGAAATGCTGGAGCAATTCTTGATCAACCACAACATCCGCGTCTACCCTTCCGCTACAGCTCATACGCACAAACGTGGCGATTCGTTCGCAGAGGCATTCCCTCACTTTGATAGTAAAATATTGTCCACGGCAAGAACTCGTGGCCATCACGGTAAATTTAATTTACAAAGTACATATGTCCTCTCGCTCATTTCTACCTACAGAATCTGCTGATTTGTCACGACCTCCGCCGAGTCTTATGGGCGATCGTCGATTAAGACTTGCAAACTCGTCGCCTGACGTGAAAGCTCTTTTCAATGCTCCTGCTTACATCTACAACCTAGAAGACCACGAGGAACCACAGCCGGCCTACCCTACACATTCGTTGGACTATTGGACTCCGTTACCACCTATTGTACGTCAATCGTCGCTCTTTTTTGAACTAAATTGACGGACATACCAGGGCACTGGTATTCCTGGACGGACACGCCATGCCGATGACCCAGCCAAACGGGGATCTGATTCGCTCATTGAGGCAAAGCTCAAGGAGCACATATCTTCTGCAAAGCCCCGCTCGTTGACCAATCGTGCTCAGTCACTCGATCTGACATACTCGTTATCCAAAATTGCTGAGTCGTCAATGCCAGTGCCTGATTCCCCTACGAATTCGACAGGTGGTAATTCTAGCCCAACGTCAGCGACAGCACCGTCCTTTCCCAGTGTCTATGGCCATCCTATGTCAGGTCGCTCTGCCGTGATTGGTACAGGTCACCATTCTTCTTTAGATGATGAGGCGACAGACCATGTCACTGGAGTTATGTCCAACCTCGGCCTTTGAGATTCGAGGAGGTGAAAWTTTTACCGTAGGCGGGACACATTGGCCTGGCTTCTCTTCTCCAACTTACATTTTTACACCACTCCTTTTTTATTTCAATTTCTTCCCGTCTAGTTTGCACACGCATACACAAGCACAAAGTCTACACGAAATAGTTGGCACATCCGTTTATCTCTGTTCACACAATGTTCCTTATTATCCCTTGTACAATCATCTATCCCTGCAGGTAGTGTGGGCTGGCCATATTCTTATCTCTCACTAATAGAAACTAAGTGTTACAAATGGTCCATAAACGAAGTGGTATTATTTAAAGTTGAACTTAAGGTTGTNATGCAGATGCAGGGAGAGAGAAAGATTACTGCGCTGGTAGGATGATCCATGGAACCTCATAGAGAACGAAATCATAGAACTCTTGCTCCAGGAGAGTCTGATACTCCCCAACAAACTCGTCAGTACCTCCCGGTTTCGATTGCGCTCCATTGGAACGTGGGCGCAGGTACGAGAAATGCGACTGGAGAAGTCCGAAAGTCTTTTTGACTTGTTTTGGGTCGGGCTATGGACGCAATGAGGATATTTGAATGTTGACCAAGGCAAGATATTACCTTAACGACCAATCCAGTATAATTTGCTGGTAACCCGTATCGCAAAACACTTTCCACAAAAAGTCGGACAATCTTTAGATGTACTAAGATCTGGAACGCTTCAGAAAAGTTAGTTCTTGACAGTCTTAGTAGTTCAGTCTAGTTGCGAAGGGGTGAGAGATAGGATAAGACTTCTGAACGAACCGGTCTTACCCAAAGCTCCTTCTCAGTCGTATCGGCAGTAGCAAGTTCCTCTTGTTGCTTGGCTATCTCCTCTTCCGAGTATACGAAGTCCCGAACAATGAATCTGAGGCAG
The DNA here is from genome assembly GCA_004354395.1 of Chondrostereum purpureum. Lineage (NCBI taxonomy): Eukaryota > Fungi > Basidiomycota > Agaricomycetes > Agaricales > Cyphellaceae > Chondrostereum > Chondrostereum purpureum. Next base: position 8,643 of record LBLO01000693.1, on the reverse strand, counting down.
GCTTGAGAATATGTTATTCTGAAAAGCAAGGCATCCTCACTTATTTTCTCGACATTTCTGAACAAAATCATCGTGTATTTTCTTGAAAAGCACCACACTGAAAAGTGTGTACTCGTTGTCCGACGTTATGGCTCTATAGACATTGAGATGGCGTTGGATGCGGTATTGATCTCGCACTTACTTGGAAGACCGAGGGACTACCATTGTAGATAAACGCTCATATGTCAAATTCCATTGTTTCGTCAGGTTTCTGATGGATATCTCAGTAGCATAAACTTGAGAGATAGCAAAGGATACGCACTTGGGTACTGCCACCAACAGTGTTTCAAGATACTCTGATTCCTGAACAATGTCATCTTTCGAGACAACGTCTACTAATGAGCGCACAGAAAGATTTCCCCTGAAATTAATGGTTGAGTGACTGCATCTTTGGAGACAAACAACCTCACGTCTTCTTGCGCTGCATCTGGACTAGGGAACCTTTTACAAGATTGTAATTGGTGAGTTTGGCCTTCATGGCATTATCGATAGAGTTCATCTCCTTCAATTGGCGAGTATGAGAAGTTGGTACGCTGAACGAGAGGGAGATGACTACCTTGCTCAAGGTGTCCACCATCTCACGCAGGCCTTTCTGAACGCCATACCGACCCTCGTTCCATTTCCATCCATTCAGTAGGTAGTCGTCTACACTTTTCTCGTTAACAAGGATGTGTTGTGAGAGCTTTGATGGATCATTGTTGAGCAGATTCCGTAGAGTGTCTACGGTCTTTGCGACTGTTGCTGTGAAGAATGAATCCTGCTTCGGCAAGTCTTCGGAAAGCGCGATTAGAAGATCCAGAGTTCCTGTCTAAACGACCTATGGTGGTTGGAACTATAAAGAACGGCCGGATCCGATGAATTTACCTTGAAAGAAGGGATGGGTAACTCAGAGATAGTCTTTGAAGATGACTTGAGTTTCGAAGCTAATTCCTGCTCGACTCCTTCGGAATCTCCATTCTGGGGGACTGCAATGAGCCAAGTACTTTGATCGGAGGGCATTTCGCGGGTTGTAAATAGACGAGGTAACAGACTGTGTCAAGTCAGGGAAAGCAGAGCATCACTATCACCTGTTTGTTCCTGTTGTCCTGGGTCTTGATTTCTAGCTTGCTCTCCACCGCCATCCACTGGCATCTCATGCTTCCTCGTCTTAAGACTCTTTCTTTTCCTCTTAGAATTTTTCGGACATCGCGATTCATGTCCACTAGTCCAGCCCCATTTCTGCAAAGCCCTTCCGAAGTGGCCGATCTAATCAAGTCTAAGCAGCACGTGGCTATCCTTGATGCAACCTGGTTTATGCCCAATTCCCCTCGCAATGGTGCAGATGAATTTCTAGTCAAACGCATCCCTGGCGCGAAGTTTCTTGACTTGGATGAAGTCGCAAGCTCCCACGAACTTGGCCTGAAACACATGATGCCAGAAGGACGCGTCTTTGCGGACGCCTGTGGTCAGATCCATCCGTCTTCAACAGTATGGATTCTGATTTGACGCGTTATTTGCAGAGAAACTCGGGATTASACCAGAATCTCACGTCGCTATGTATCCTACTTCTCTTTGTTTCACCTGACTAGTTACTCAAGTACCTTCCAATAGCTACGACTCTCATGGAGTGTTCTCTTCTCCTCGTGCCCTCTTCATGTTTCGAGCGTTCGGTCACTCAAGATCAAGCATAATAAACGGCGGACTTCCTCTATGGGAAATAGAAGGGAATGCGACCGAAACCACCCTCCAAGGAATACCGCCTCTTAGAACGACATACCCTCCGCCGTCGCTGAATCCAGATATGATCAAGAGTGACGTTCCATAACTTTAAATCGGGGTTCCACATTTAATCTTATCTTCCACTTCAGGCTACGAGCAAGTTGTCCAAAATTCTAGTTTCAGTGCCGACACCGTTGAAGCTGAACTTGTCCTCGACGCGCGTTCTTCAGGAAGGTGCGGCTGTCTTTCAGTCTACTCCATCTAAATCCACTCAGAAATATTACGTAGATTTTCGGGGACCGATCCCGAGCCGCGTCCTGGTCTATCATCTGGTCACATCCCTAATTCATTCTCCTTACCATTTAATGTTTTCTTGGAGACGCATAATACTTCTGATAAATCATACACCAAGTTCCGCGACCCTTCCGCAATCGAACAGGCCTTGGTCAATGCCGTTGGAGAAAAGAACGCGCATAAAATCTTGGATAATGAAGTTTCTGTTATCACTACTTGCGGCAGCGGGATGACGGCAGGTGTGCTTTGGCTTGGTTTACAATTAGTGGGAGCGCAGAGAGTGGCTATCTATGATGAAGTCGGTACTCTTCCCTACACCTCGTTTGTGGCTGTCATTGATATTTTTCAACAGTCTTGGACTGGGTATGCTATGCGCGAGACGAGCAGCATTATCAAGAATAATTAGAGATACAAACAATTACAACTCAACTCGTGATTACTCGAAATTTGCATGTCAACTCAATGTCAGCTCTATAATGCCTTCAGACCTTCCATGGTCAGATGTACACGCCGCAAGGTCACCAGAGAAGGAATACGCAACGAGTGCGGCACCAGGAACTAATTGCTCGTGCTCTAGTTATACAGTGAGTGGTAACATAATGCGGTAATACAATACAAGTACAACAATTAATAATTTAATCAAAGGATGCTTATACCAACTGGTCACCCATACAACAGCTTGTTGGATAGTAAGATTTCAAATCGAATCTTGTAGGACAGCCATAAAGGGGGGTGACCTATCTGTGGGAACCTTTCCCACTATGCGCGCGGCTATGAACAACAATACTGAGGATGAAGAGGCAGGGTTCAGGGACATGAGATACGTACGCCGTCCTGCATATTGCACCTCTATTCGATGGTGTTTCCCTCTTCGGTAGATAGTCATGTTCCAACTGTGTTCCATGGTCTTTCAGAAGGATTGAGGGAACAGACGCGAAGATTGTACCTTTCTTGCAGAAGGACATGGTAACCCTTCTCAGAGACACCATCCATGAACTGCTGCCGGGCGAATATGACTGCATTTCGCGGCGATGCGATTTTCTGGAATTGTCTCACTTCAAACACGTATGTCCCAGAGATGTCAGAATCGCTAATGGATGTTATATCTAAGTCTGAAAGCTACGTGAGTTGATTTGAAGTGTGAGCCACAGCCTTTCGACGCACCCTCGTCTTCGTAATACGTGGGTACGAGACCAACTTCCCAAGCATTGACGACTTCCCATGGTGTCTCCTTCCGCCGAAATTTAAAGAGCATTTTCACGAATAACGGAGGGCTAGGTTGTGACGCGAATGTTGCTGCTGAAGCAAGGTTTCAGAACGTGGCGAGCTACACCACTTTATATCAAAGATCCAAAACAAATGTTGGCAGGATAAGATAAATCGGAGATGAGTCAAAACGTGAACGCCGCGCAGTCAGCAGGCAGTGGGATGATGAAACGCGTCTTGATCTGGCCTGGAAGCTTGCATCCGGCTGATTTGTTCAAGTTCGACTGTCAGAGGGAAGATGTCAGAGGGAGGATAGGTGTGGCTGATGATAAACCACGACTTGGCTATTACTTATAATCATTCAGAAAAACTTCATGACGGAGGATACCAGAAGAATTGACATTCAGGAGTTTGGAATCCAACCTAATAGAACACGTAAATTGGTGCGGGCACATTCCCTCCTAGCGCCACATCCGTAGTCCCGAACTTCCACTGTGTAGAAATGCTGCGGTAGATTGGCTGGAGAATAACACGGAGACAGGCCGCGTATTGTCTTCGGCTGGCAGCCCCTGATTTCATATAGGTTGGATTGATATTATTTGATGTTCACCATCCGAGTCCCTAGAAGTCTTCTGCTCAAGAGTTGACTATTAAAATCAAGTACGGCCGGGCAGTTTCATACACTTAGTGAATCCGTCCTGCTAACCAAGGTCCACCCGGAAAGAAAAGAACCAACGCGAAGGGAGTTTCACGTCTCTCCCTTTTCAGCTGTACAGTTGAAGGTATCCACTGGGAGCGTAGACCTGGCTTGGATGGAACAACTTGAAGGTAGATTGTGGTTAGCTTAAAAGATCAAAGCATTTGATTGGGACCACGACTTGGAATCCAGATTGTAACACGGATGTCAACATGATCCACGAGAATCCCTTGAGGCATCCACGACAAGTAGGTAGTCTCTAACATCTGAAGTAGTAGTTTACCTCGGACTGGTGATTTCTGATCCATCGGGGCACCCCTGCCCGCCTGAGACAGCTGTTCATGTATTCCTTCGAAGGGTGCGTCTACAATCGATAGAGAAAGTTGTACATGTCATAAATTCGTTACATCCACAGACATCGTTATAAGAACGGATTAGCTGCGTTCAATGTAACACCATGGCCATCCTTCCGAATAGCATTTCTCCCAGGCCAAGACCTCCGATGATAGCAATGAGAAAAGCTGCCTGGAAAGTCCTGATCCCGGGATTAGCTGGGGAGTCGCGAAGCTTATAGCAAAGGAAAACTTACATGACCGCCAACATAAGGAGGTAACTTATTAACGCTTGAGCAGCATGGAAAATACCGCGAGGGACGTCGTGCGAAATGATAAAGGGTGGNATAGTACGCATGAGGGCGGATCCATGAGGTACAGCCGGAACCACTTTCCTGTCGACTTCACTGCTGATATCAGAGTCGCTGAGGGACGATGCACTTCCAGATATATGTTTGCTGTCTGCACCCTTGACGTGAGAGGAGGCGAGTGCCAGAGCCCTAGAATCGATGTGATAATTAGAAGTTGTGGATAATGAAATCTCCCCAATATGTATGTACGTACCTTCTGTGCCAATGGGTTTCCATTACACATCTCATGGCTGACAGCCATCTCTCCAAAAGGCATAAGAAGACCAACCCAACGCTGACCCCCACCAAAGCACCCGGAGAAGATGGATGCCAGGCCTTGAAAAACAGATTGTCTCCACCTGCGAAGTGAAGATACGGGACCATCATCATCATCGTAGATGAATCGGTTGAGTTCGAGCCCGAATCCATATGCATGTCCATCGTTGTCGTTGGTGTTGCTGCGGGTTAGATGGTAAACAACTTGGATTCGGAATTCTGGCGGAGTTTGTATATTGTGAGTGAAGGCACCGGCGGTCGGTACTTGGCTGTGGGAAAGAATAGTCGTCGACGTGGACATCACGGGGGTCCATCGGTCCATAATGTAATGATAGACCGTATGACTAAGCGTCGTCGTCGTCGTCGTTCAATGCGTCGAGAAGTAGCTGAGTAAAGTTCGGCAGTACGGTACGTCGTTGTCCTTTTTGAGTGAGTGTGTCTTAGGGTTCGAAAACTTTCACCATACGTGTTCAAGGATATCCATCGATCGAATAGTAGAAGCCATGGAGGCCAGAAGAGCAGACATCCTGGAAGCCAGTCGAGTTGTTATAGTAGAATGTAGCGGACAAAATGAGGGAAGCCAGGGAATGGGATGTCAACGTTGTTGGTGAAGGGGAAAAGCAAGGTGGTGGATTGGAAGCATGAGCCATTTTGGCGGACTGTGGGAATATACAAACGTGATCTATGATTTTTTCATCACGTGACCTGACCCATATTACATGACGTGCTTAGGCGTCAATCTGAGCATTTCCGAATTGTACCAGCATTTCCGAATTCACCAAAAACTTATAATCGAATCATGTCGCGGTTGCTACGAATTTCCAAACCCCAGCGTGTACTACCTCCAACCCATTTCCAGAGCAAAATGTTCAGTCAAACTTTGACGCGCACCGCTACCAGCTCTATTCTCAGAGCTTGCCCTATTGCTGCTGTCCCACTCACTTATGCTACTCGCCTGGCTATCGGGAGCCGATGGAACTCTTCTCTTCCTCCATCTTCAGACTCTGCAACCAAAAAGACTGAAAGGTGGAGATTTGAAGATGGAACAGCCCCAGTAATCGCCTACGAACACCTCAAGCCTAAGACGGAAAGCCCTAGCACCGTCAGTGATGCCTGCTTATATCTTAACTTCGCGTTTNAACGCGTCAAAATACAGGATGCATATCTCATTGATGTTCGCGAGCCAGACGAAGTCGCCCAGGGAATGATTCCATCGGCAGTCAATATCCCTTTATCTGTTCTCCCTCAGTCCCTTCACCTCTCCCCCGAAGAGTTCCAGGAGAAATTCGGGTTCTCAAAGCCCAAGACAAGCCAGGAAGTCACTTTCTACTGCCGCAGCGGCAAGAGGAGTACTACCGCAAGTGATATTGCTCTTAGAAATGGCTACGAGAAGTTATTCTATTCTATTCCTCGCTGTCCATCAGAGTACTGACATGGGTTCCAGAGTGTTAAACTATACGGGATCATGGTTGGAATGGGTTCAGAATAATGGCAATAAGTAGTAGCACTCTCTTCCTAACGATCATGATGTTAATGTATATTCTTGGTGTCTCCTGGGCCGTTCTCTCTTGGGAAATGGTTATGCAACGTCAGGGCCCAGATCAATTGGTCTCTTGAAGACGTTTGAGAGCTCCTCAGTGAGAAGTTCTCCCAAGGAAGAATTGTCTCTTAAGTAGCGCCAATTACGGGACTTGTTATCCCAGTCATAGCGTTTTGGACCACTGTGAAGTAGATGTATGTCAGGGATGGCCTGAGGTGGTTGGATGAAGACGAAGGAACCTGAGAGGAGAGCTCAACCATATCTGTTTGTTTGGAGGCTGCTTGTTGATGACATAGGTACCATGATCCCCGAGGTTCAGTGTGAGCACACCAGACTATCAGCATATGTGTGAGGAAGGAAAGATGAAGGCAGCAGTATATGCGCACACTGTAATCCACCTCCCAAGTCGAGTCCTCTGCAAGCGTATCCAATATCTCCTCTAACTTATCAAGGAGAGTGTCCATAGTAGTGTTTGACAGATCGTGATAGGTCTCCATTGGCAATTCACTTTAAAAGTAGTCACGAACTATTGTTATCGCATCCTGGGAGATGGCTTGAAAGAGCAAACCTTGTGTTCACTTGTGGAGGGGGTGTTGCATATTGCCGGCGTTGAAACATTGCAATACCATGGACTCGAGGGATTCTGGCCGTGAAAAGACTGTGTAGATATTGCTTCCTAGGCTTTGTGCAAATCTGCAGGACTTTCCGCGCGGTCGCGTGTCGGGAGAGCATTAGCAAAAGGTGAGGATAGAAATATTAGGTAAGCAAAATAAGGAACCAAGTTTTTCCCCGCAGATCCTCAGGCCTCGACATAGCGTACGCGTCCAGCCCATATCCAATAAGACAAATATGCATTCCCGAGTACGGCAGATATAGTGTAAAGTCTATAGAAAATGAAATGGAATGCCTGAGTCGTGTATCAATACAATGATGCGATTGGTGGTACAGATGTGTGCAAAATGATTATTTAGATGTGGTCGTGGTGAGTTAGCTATTTAGGACGTTCCCCCATTATCCGCAGAGTCGCCCAACTCTCTACGTCGAGATAAAAATAAAGACCCTAGGAGCCTAGAATATTGGGGAGTATTGTCAGAGATAAAATAGAACAATAAAGCAGGTATGTGACTGACTTGTTAGTGTCCTCGTATCGTTGCTGCACAACTTGACACTCTTGTCCTAGTGGTGGCACAGGTTCTGGGAGGTAGGACACATATTCTTTCGCACCATGCTGCGGCCGCGATGCTCAGCTGATGGCCTGGGAATGTGTTTAAGGGGGGTATCAATTTGAGGCGCTGAAAAAGGCTGGTTGGGACGGAGAGGGGCTAAGGGAAGATGCGAGTTGGAAGAGAAAGCATGAGAATGTCGTTGTTGATGTAGTTCATGCAACATCGTGTTGGCGGTAAGGTATTCGGATTTGTCATTGTACGCCCTCAGCCTGTCTCGCCATGCATCCTCTTCATCTTTCCTACTCTCCGGCCCGATGTAGTTGTCCTCGCCAGAGCTGTCCTCCTCATCATAGTATTCTTCTGCATCTCCCTCTATTGTGGCAATGTTCCATCCTCTTAACTGTCCGTCTAATGAAGGAGGTGCGATTCGCCTTCGCTTCATGTCTCGTGCGATGGCAATAGGTTCAAGATCAGAGTCATCAGTAATTGTGCGCATAGGCGGAGGCGATGACTGCCTCTGACGCTTGAGGGACATATTTACGCTGAAGTCGACGGGAAGGTGAGGACAGAACGTTCGTTTTCTTCTCGATCAGGACAAAAGCAAAGGTCCTGTTCCCCGGTAATTTGAGGTTAAGTACATGGACCGGGTTAGATAGCTTATGTCAGGTTGGCGGGTGATGCGTGATTACCCTCCTGTAGTCGTTGCACAGTGCACACAGCATTATACGCCGCTCTCTGGGTAGCCACTCCACGACTGAATACCAGCTCGCAAATGTCGGAAATGGATGTTTTTGCCGCCATGGGCATTGCTGGATTTGGAAAGGCCTCGCAGAAAAGAACGCTCGATCCAAAACGCTTCGACAAGAACAAAAGAGATGAGGTATTATGCTCCACTTCACTGCATTCACTTTTCGCATCTTGACCAAGAATCTGTATCTATCTGCATCTACCAGACAGTAACCCCACAGTCGACCACAACGCACCCTAGTCAGTCCGAATATGTTTCSGGAACATGATTCTGACGACGACGACGACGCTGAATCTG
>LBLO01000692.1:0-18152 GCA_004354395.1 Chondrostereum purpureum | reverse complement strand
AACTCTGGGGGTCGTCAAGATTAGAGGAGATGGATCGACTTCAGGGTTTTGATTCTTGGCAGGACGCCCTCTCCTAGGACCTATGGGGGTGGCCGATTCTTCCAGAGAGACTAGACGATCACCATGCTCCGTCAGAGCTGCACGAGCTTTACCTCTGCCTCTTCCGCGACCCCTCTTACTAGGTCTTTTGCTTGAGGGTGCTATGGGAATATTGTATTGCTGGGTACGAGAGGATGATGCTACGGATGACTCCCGAACAAAGTCTTCTTGAGTGTCCGCAGATTCTATGGGATATCCCTCTCCTGGTTGGGGTAGCTGAGGACATAGGGGACAGTACCAGTCAGATATTGGCGTCTGCTCAACAGGGGGATCCAGACAGTCCATGTGCCAGCCTCTGTCGCAACTGTCACAAAACAACATACGGTCCTGAATGAACTATCAGAGAACGAGTTATGAACGAGAACTATGGGCATTTCAAACTACCTCATTGACTTTTTTCTTGCATATCTGACAAGTCTTGCAGTCAAAACAATCCCAATCGTATGTTGAGAGAATATTGACATCGAGGTGTGCAAGATTGAGACAAGTAGGGTGACCTTTGGGGGACAAAAGTGTACGTCAGTCGAGCTGGGAGAGGGCTGATCGGAAATCTTGATTTATTACCACTTCTCCCACACTTCCAGCAGCTGAGCAGAGTCTCCTGCTGACCTTCCGCGTTCGTGTCTGTACCCTGGCAGGCTCCGCATTCTTTTTCTCTAGGGGCTCTACGCCTTCGTTTGGGAGCCTTTTGAGATGGTAATGGATGTTCTACTTCCGGTGTCATCAAGAAGGCCGGTGTCTGAGTAGGTACCGGGGCGAATGGATCCCCCTGCGGACCGTCGTCGTACTGCCTGAAATACGGTTGTGAATGCTGCCGCTGTTCTTGACTTTCCATTTCAATGTCGGGTGCATAGCTTTCGCGTTCAGTTGATTCTGGCTGTTCGTAGTTCTCAGTGAAAGGATGCTGAAACTGGCAATAGACAATAACAAATTCAGTCTCGACGCGACGCGTCCTGACAAAATATAAAATATCTACTCACCTCATTCTCATTTCCAGATGGTGGCTCTTCCTTCATGATAACTTCAACATTTGTGGTATTTTCGACCAACGCTGGGTCAATAGGAATATCGTCCAGCTTGTTGCCCGGGGATCCAGCGTCGAGAGGCATTTGGCGTGCTTGTTGGCCGTAGGGGATGCCATTCATACTCAAACTTGGCCCAGCCTATCTCKTTGACACTGAAATAATAAAAGAAACAAAGTAAAGAGTCGTGCTGAGCCCGTCCTCGTCGTCGTCGACGTTGAGGAAATGTTTGTCATTGTATGTACCTCTACCATGCAGGTGATTGCCAAAAGCAGACAGGATATGAGGGTCAAATTTCCCACGCTACTTCTCTCTTTCCTTCCACTCAAAAACACGCGCATAACTAGCGAATGACCGCGTGTAAATTACTTTCTGGGCAAACTGAACCCGCAGTGCATACGGATGATCCAACCGTGACCGCGATGTACACCTACTATGTTGATACATCATGACGCTGGCGTGATTCTGAAATCTCCGACAGGGTGAGGAATGAACGAACAAATATATATCGCAATATCAATGTCAACACTATGTAACCCAGTTCCTGGGATTCAACGTGTTTTTGCCTCATTGATCGACGTTATGCTTCCATTTATGGTTAAAAATGCAACGGTCCCGATCATTGATCCTTCGAGACCTGTATGACAATCTTCCCTATGCTGGCTTGTCGATCCATATACTCGAACGCCTGTCTAGCTTCTCCGAAAGGGAATACTTTGCTGATGACCGGCTTTAACTTGATTTCTTCGATCCTGGCGTTCATTTTGTGGAAATTCTCAATGCCACCCATAGTCACTCCTCGAAGACACAGGCTCTTGGATATAGCAAGAAGAGGCAACTGGTTTAGCGATCCTTTTGACTGTCCTATAACGCCGACCATCTGGACCCAGCCATGTTCGGCCGTGCAGGCAATTGACTGGACCAGCGTCGCGGCGCCACCAATCTATCCGGTATCGGTTAAGCAAAGACTTGGTCAAGCAGCCTGTCGCTACTCACATCCATAACATGGTCCACGCCTCTACCATTTGTCTACAATCGCAGTCAGGTATCTTCCTGATCATTTAAACTTCCGTAAGAGAAGCTAATCTTACCAATTTTAAAACCTCCTCATGCCAGTTTTCATTTGTTCTGTAATTCACGGCATAGCTAGCTCCGTACTCCTTACGAGAGATCTCTAGCTTTCCGTCTGAGGACGAGGTYATGATGACCCTGGCTCCCGCTGCCACGGCGAATTGAAGTGTAAACATAGAAACGCCGCCGGTGCCTTGAAGCAGAACCGTGTCCCCTGGTTTAACAGGGACTGGCCCGTACAATGCACTAAAAGCTGTCAACGCAGCACATCTACGTATTTTTCGTCCATTTGTTTTGCCTTGAAAGGGAACTAAACTCACGGTAAAGTCGATGCCTCTTGATATGTCAAGTGTTCCGGGAACCGCACTAGCCTCGTAGACTATTTGCGTTGCCACAATGAGGCATGAGCACAACAAGAGGAAGAAGACACATACATCAGCTTCAAAGACCTTGTACTCGGCCAAAACACCGTCCACCAGCGCACCCAGATCTCCAAATGGGAACCCAGGCATGGCGAAATTCGCACAAACTCGATCCCCGACCGCAAATTCACAGGAGTTGACTTCGGTGCCAACCGCTACAATCTCCCCTGCCATATCCGACGCAGGTACGATGTTCTCCCTAAGTCTGCGCGTAGACATGTGTGTGTAGTCAGGAATGGAAGGATTGCGAATACAAAAGGCTGGGAACTTGCGGGACTGGATATTTGCCTTTGGCTACGATAAGATCACGATACTTCCAGGATGTTGCGATAAGTAAAGCTTGACGCGCTAAGAAACTGTCTGTGTATTCACCTGTAGGGATACAGCATGAATCTTGACCAAGACTTCATTGGAACCGGGTTCTGGGAGAGGAACTTCTTGAATAGTGAGTGAAGCAGCCCCGTCATACTGGTCAATCGGTCAGACAGTGGTGTAATAACTCCCCTGGTTTTCATATTCTGATGTTACCTTGGGAATCCTATATTCTCGCATAGTATCCATCGATGTGAAAGACATGTGGACTTCAGTATTGTCCTGTAAGTCTAGGATTCGAGAAAAAGATCAATTACAACGCGTTCAGATGAGAATTGCAAAGGGAATTACTTGCCAACGCAACGAGAATTATTATTGAATAGCCGACTGATAATTTGTAGGTACTCTGATTCTAATAGCCAGGAAATCGATAGTATTTAAAGCAAGCAGATTCGACAACGTCCTGGAGATCTCCGGCTGTGTGACGCCGCTGAGCCTGTGCTGTGACGCGGTTCTGGGAATTGCCACCAATTGCCTCTGGCTGAACCCGGTAGCTGGGAACTCTAGGGGATGTCAGGCAGAAGTATTCTTCCGTTGTCTGGTTTCTTGTACGCCACATTTATGGTCCCTTGGACGTCTCGACTCTCGAATGACTTCCAATCATGTTAAATAGCGGCCAATCAAGCTCTTACTTATAGCTAACAAGAACATGACACGACTCGGTCACTAGCGGCTAGAAGTTTACGATGGTTTGAAAGAACGCTCAACCCTAATAATGGTAACCTGAAGTGAAGATGAACTGTGTGAAGCACATGTTGCAAACATGGTGACCCTGAATTTAGGAATCAGTCGTCGTCTTTCACACCAAACGCCTTGCGGGGTATCGCTGCAACACATGCAGMTTTTATTTTGCTTCTTCTCCATGACTCTCCATAATGCCTATCTATGTATGTATCTTGTGAGGGTATCGTGAGGTGGAACAATGCTATGAAATCTACTATATGCATAGATTCCTGGGCTTTGCCGCCGAGGAAGAGATTGAGCCCTATGCATAATCGAAGTCGGAGTCCTCTCCGTCGTCTTCGTCCTGGTAGTAACCAAACTTTGCTAGACTCTCGTGGAAGGGTGTCATCATTGGAGAGGTCGTCGACGGAGGCAGTGGTTCACCAGGCTTCGGAGAGTTCTTTACGATTACATCATGGAGAACACGGTTAACACTGGAGATGGCGTTAGCCACTTGTTGTGGAGTAATGAGTAAAAACACCCACGGTGCAGGGTTGGTGAAGCACCCGTAATGTGGTCCATGGATGGAGTGCCACGACACTTTAAGTCCAGCCTCACGAAGCTCGTTCTCGATCTCTCGGGCGCACTCTTCGGGATAAGGAACATCGTTGTCACAATGCACTAGGGCAATTGGACATCGTATCTGTATCAAACGAGCTTGAGATGAAATGACGGGCCTGCCGAGCCACTCGAAAACACACCTTTGAAAGTTCGTTGGGGCTTAGACGCTTCCGAGATGCAAACCATGTGTTAACAATGCCATAACCATCTTGTACCTGCGTAGAAATTTAGCCCCGACGATATTTCCAATTTGAGCTTCGAAGAGGATGTGTCTAACCTTGTCCTGTTCCCAGCCCCAGTTCTTCAAGATTTGCTGGAGGGCGACTTCCTTCAAACTTCATGCAAGAGTCAATTGCCAATCCCGAATATAATTAGGAAGGGGGGGACTGACGCATTGATCCTTATGCTCGTTGTATTGCTGAAGATCATCTGCATGATACCGTAGACAGCGTCATCGATCAAGTCGTTCTCGATAGCTTTTGGTGCCTCTTTAATGGCTTGGGTGTAGTAGTCGAATGACTCCTCCCTCCCTGATATCGCAATCTCAGGCTATATATATGGTACCGAAGTCAGCTAGGCCAAAGTGTGAAGTGCAGTGAAATAGTACCTCATCAGGAGGAAGCGGGGAGCATAAGGTCAGACTAGCGACTGCATCGGGATGATTTATCGCGAGCTCAAGAGCGGCGGCACCTCCGATTGAGAGTCCGAATACATGACATGCCGGAAGGCCCAAGTATTGCTACAGTGATGAAGGGATTAATAGTGATAGATATGAGCTATATATAAGCGCACCATAACAAGATAGATGTCCTCCGCTGTCTCCGTTGGTGTGTAGGGTTTTCCAACATGGCCTGATGTAGTCCCATGTCCCCGAAGATCCACAAAGACTTGGTTGAACCGCCGAAGCAAAGGATCCGATGCTTGAGCTGTGTCCAATCTCACAATCAAAAGCCGAAGGTTGATAATAAAAAATGACACGTACGTTCGAAAACTTCCTGCGCCATGTACACGCTATGAAGAAAGAGAACTGTTGGTAGCTCGGGAATGATGGCCTCTGCGTATTCTGACTTCGGAGTCCTGAACCAGATTATTGGTAAGTTAATGGAGAGGAAGTTGTGCGAACCGGAAGCCTACAAAATATTGTAATGCATGGAGATGGACCCCGTGGGGGTATTCAAGCGGATGTCCGGCATACTGAGAGCCCTGCTACGAGAGGTAACGATTTCCATCTTAAAAGCTGAAGAGCAGATGTTTGAATATTCAAACGCACATAGGAATGTACAACGAGCTACAATGACAGACCAGGCACACAGATAGTTTCACCTCTAGAACTTTAGCGAGGAATTTCGCAGATCGACTGGAAGGAGAAGAAGGAACGCGGTATACCGACACGAATGGCACAAAAAGAAGGGGAGTAGTGTTCCAAAGAGCGTGATTTAGTGGTTGCATTATAAAGGAAAGGCCGTGGGACGATCTTTAAATGTTTTAGGCCGAAGAGAAGATCATAACATAGAGAAAACACGGTGTTAAGGAGAAGCCAGTGACCATGAGTGATATGAGGTGATGTGAACCGAGGTCTTTTGCACAGTGTTATCGAATCCAGGGTTAATTCCCTTCACAGGGCCCTCATACTCCGAATTTAACAGAGTCACTGGAAGGCACCCACATTCTCTGTAAGGGCCCTAGCGATCGGCGGCAAGGGTCTCTTGGACGGAGAGACCTGTATCCTCCTTTATCCTTGTGCTTCGATAGAAGTCCTCTTTAGGCTCAGGTCAGTCGAGATTGAGTCTCCGATGGACTTCGAGGAGAAAGAGACTTCACATTATTACTGGTTGGGCCGGACTTTACGGTATACCCATATGCATCCATGGAGAGTCTGAGTGTTTTTGGTAAGAAATGGCACCGTAGGTCCTAGTAAACACTTTCCATCTGCTACAGATTGCTGCACGCTTGTTTCTGCGAGTTTTAATCTGGCGGTCTCCAAGACACAAGTGCCGGAAATTTGAAGGTCTCAAGCGAGATTATATACTTGGGTGCCTACTGCTTGCATGTCGGCGGTGGAAAGGATGTATCACCTCGGTCTCAGGTAATTTTACAGACGTGCGGCGGAGGCGCCACACTCTTTCAGAATAAAAATGCAGCAGCACATCCAAGATGTGCTTCGGAAGTATAATAATGTATTTAGTTAATATAAGTCTATTCAAAACACAAACGCCGACAAATTANCCCAACATNATATGCATGTCCCTCTCAATCCTCGCGGTGCACTTTGGAGGCTAATCGGATGTCGTCCGATGTTATGGAGGAGCGCTCACACATTCCCCTAAAGATACCATCCGTAAGCTCGAATAATCTTGCAGGCTCGTCGAATTCCTGTGGGTATTATCAGTACATATAGAGCCAAAAAGCTGAGTGACATACGGCAATCATGCCAGCATCAAGAACACAGATGCGGTCGTAAGAGATGATCGTGCGTAGACGGTCTAGACGGGATGTTAGAAGACGAACGGAGCGAAGGCCGAGCGAAGAGAGCATACGGGCAATGCACAAGATCGTCCGGTCGTTAAATTCATTTGCGATTGTGTCTTGGATATTCCTATCGGTCTCGTAATCGACAGAAGCTGGGAGTGTATATTGCGGATGAGTGAGGCAAAGAACTCGGCCAACAAATATTCCATACCGGTGGCTTCATCCAAGATGATGACCCTAGAGTTCTTCACAAGAGCGCGGGCCAAGGACACCAGTGATCGCTGAGTGGATATTCAAAAAGAGGCCCGTTGTAATGGAAATTAAACAAACCTGTCCTATAGAAAGATTGGAACCTTCGTCTTCAATTACTGTGTCCAAAGTAAATCTGTTGACGGGCGTCTGGATACCACTAGGCAGGTCATCGTGCTCTTTCTCAGGATTTCGTTTATCGCTGTCTACTAGATAAGAGCGCCTTAAAGCATCCCAAAGGGTAGCATCGTCATGCAAATTGAACGGGTCGAGGTTGGAGCGCAGGGTACCCGAAACTGTGTAGTACGTCAGGGAATTAGAAATGTCAATGAAATCCACGAGCACATACACAAAAGCTAAAGTGAGGTTAGAAAAAGAGACGAGACATAGAAAAGATCAAACTTACAGCATCTTGAGGAATGATAGCCAGAGCACGCCGCAGGTCCGTCAGTCCCACTTGGGAAATGTCGTGGTCATCGATAGAGATCGATCCCTCTGACAACTCGACTAGGCGGTACAGCGCTGTCGTCCATCCAAACAGTAAGTGCCATGTTCAGGGCCGTTCAGAGTGCAGGGCCGGACATACCAGTCATGATCGAGCTCTTACCAGCTCCAGTTCTGCCAGGGAATTTAATAGGCGGATCAGGACAATGGTAGAAAGCTTACCGGCCTACGATCCCAATCTTCTCCCCAGCCTTAATTGACATGGAGATACCCTTTAGAACGGGCGGAAGTTCGGGTCGATATTTTAGTACAACATTTTTGAGCTCGACCCGCCCAGATGCTGGCCACGGTGCTGGGGGTTTCTTATCTGGCACTTCGAATGCGGCTTCCTGTTCAATCTCTGTAGCATAGTGCACGACACGCTCAACCGAGTTCATATCATTCTCAACTTCCGCACTTTGGCGAACGAGCCACCCAAACCTAAAGATCTATTCAGCGACGCGTTCGTGCAAGACAAAGGAAGACCTGGCAAAATCTTACGCTTGTTGAACACTTAGAATGTAGGAAAGAGTAACACCGGTTTGCGCCGGTGAGATACTAAACCGCGTGCCTACGGTGAGTAGGGCCACAACGAACGTTAGAAGGGCGCCCAGGCAATCGAGACGAATTCCAAGCCAACGCTGATTCGTGACGGTCAACCAATAAGCCCTGGGTATATTGTGAGTGATATGGTGCTATAGGTCGAACAGGAACTGACCTGTTCTCGACGTCCGTCCTCCTTTCATTGTCCTGTTTGAACCTTTCCGCCTCACCATATGCACGAATTGTGGCTAGACCAGATAAGGATTCCGAAAAGTGTGAATACAAGGAGGAACGAAGCACGGCATCTATTGAAATGATGTGTCAACGTTCGTGGTCGTCGGTCAGACATGGCTAAATGGACTAACCCAGTCGCTACAATTACAACGTCAATTATCTGCAAGAACGGGGGCCACGATGTAGAAACTTACCTTCAGTTCCCGGGCACTAGAACGGTAGAAAACGGCCGCGTATACATAAACTACCATGATAGCAAACACGCCGATGAGGAACCATGGAAGAATGATAGATATCAGAATAATCGCTCCGAGGATAGATGACGCGGTTCCGGCTAGCATACGGTATGCATCTAGGAGAGCGGGAGGTAAGGCCTGGACTAACTCTTGCCAAAATCTAAACAACTCACCTCCTAAAGTATTGTCGATGGTATCGATATCTGTTCGCGGGGATTCAAAACACAAGAAAAAAGAAAAAGAATCAAATGATACTCACCCTTCGAGAATCGGTTCATAATGCGTCCGAGAGGCTGGAAGAAACCGTCAACTGAGAACGACCAATGGCAACCAATCAGCATACCGTAGTATCAAAGAAAGACATTGGTGCATGCATCACTCGGGTAATTGCACGCTATACGGATGAAATAAAATCAGCAACGACTACCACAAGCAAGGAGAGATACCTACTCCATGCAGCCTTTGAGATGCAAAATATGTCAAGACTGAGAACGAGCAGCCCATGATAAACGTGGCTAGAGCCTGTCCAACTCCCAGTCCAGCGTATACACCCATCTGAGATGTTGTCAACATGTAGCATCACCTGTAAAAAGGTGTAAACTTACGTAGAATCCAGCTGGACGGTCCCAATGTCTAGTTTGTGCGTAAGCCACATGTATAATGGCCTGTCATAAAGCGTCGACATACCTTTCTTGCCACCAGACCAACCTGTGTACCGCTGATCAACAGATACCCAGATTGTCTAAAGGAAGAAAATCACTAACCAATACGAAGACATCACAGTCGCACCCTGCATAAGCGCCAACGCCATGATGAGCAGGGGTATCACCACTTCTCCCCGAGCAGCCTTTATATAGGTCTTGTAAACCTCGCCGCTGATAGCACCTGTGTTCCTCTCCTCTTTCTGCATCATACCAGCGCCGGCCGACACTTTCTTCCTTTCCTTAGTCTGTCTGTCCGCGGCGCCCTCTTCATCTTCATCGTCGACAGGGGCTTCAATTGCATCCTCCTCCTCCTCCTTCTTCTCTGCTTCAGCCTCCTTCGAGCCAAACTCCTTTTGGAATTTGGAGAAGGCTCCGTCATTAGCGAGCAGATCCTCGTAGGTACCGCGTTCCGCGATCTTTCCATCCACKATGGCATAGATGTAGTCGACCTGGGGCAAGAAATGAAGGGCATGCGTAACGAGAATCCTCGTCTTGCCAGTTGGGGAGTTCTGCAAAACGTTCTGGAAGACGGCCTTTCCTACATGAGCGTCGAGGGCAGAGAGAGGATCGTCGAAGATCTGCACTTCGGTGTCACAGTAGATTGCTCGGCAGATGTTCAACCGCTGCTTCTGCCCTCCCGAAAGTGAAATACCCTAAGCGAGAGTATAAAAAGGTCAAGCAAAATCGGTCGGTATCGAGTAAAAAGAWCTTGCCTTCTCGCCAACTTCGGTGAGATCACCATTGGGAAGCATCTCGAGATCGGGACCCAAGCACGAATCGCGTATAGCATCCCAATACCTATTCTCGTCGAACGGACGTCCAAAGCAGATGTTTTCTCTCACAGTGGCATTCTGAATCCAAGCACTCTGAGGGCAATAACCGACGCTACCACCAAATTTAACATTTCCTTTCGTCCTCCTCATTTCTCCGATGATGCCTTGAAGAAGAGAGGTCTTCCCTGCACCAACAGCGCCTACAATAGCGACGAGTTGTCCGCGAGGAATAGTCATGTCAATGTCCTCGACCTTGAACACATCAGATTCCTTTGCTTTCTCGGAGTCGACGGGAGAAGTTGGCTTCTTAGATTTCTTGCCACCTTTGCCCTTTTTCTTGGAAAGTTCCTCGGGAGGTGGAGCATCCCAAGAGAACGAGGCATTTTCTACGACCAGGGCATGTTTAATCTCCTCGTCGATGATYATCGTATCCTCGAACACTTCAGCCTCAAAGACTTTGGTGAGACGTGCTGCAGCGTTTGAAGCATCTGTAATGGTACTGAAGGATACCGCTATGACGTCCATAGTGAATAGCTGTCGATGAGGAATATGCTAGGAACTTACGCAACATCATGAGAGGCATACGAAGCAAATTGAATAGTGACAGAGCAGTAAAAAGCGTAGTCGCCTCGAGTTCATGCCCACTCAAAGAATAGGTGATAAACGCTAGTACTGAAGCGAGAACAGGGGTAGACATCGCCACAGCGTTGTTCGCTGATCGCATGAGCAGTAGTGATCGAATGTACCTAGATGACAATCGTTTATCAGCCTTTGGGCAAGAACAGAACCAACCTGTAGAACTTACGACATCTCTTTCTTGCGATAGTCTGCAAGTCGCTGCAAAAACGGTGCCTCCCATGCGAAGAATTTGATGATCTTCATGCCGCCGAGGAGCTCCTGGAGAAGCTTCGCACGCTTGTCTGTCCATGCCATGCTCTTCCTTCGAGACGAAAACATTTGCTTCATGGTGTACATCTGTGGCGGGGCCAGGACTACAAACAACGCGAAACCAGCAAGAGCACTCGGCCCTATCTGCAGGACAAGGAGAACAAGGCAAATGATGAGCTGAATCAAAGCGGTCCACGACTATGTCATGAAGTGTGAGAATGGGAACGCGATGTCCGTATAAATTAGTCAATTACATACCATGTGGAAAAATCCTGCACAAAAGTCAAGTCTGGAGACATCTGTAGAGATGTGGTTCATGATGAGTCCATTCGTAAGTGTTGAGCGAGCTCGAGAGGTCAATCGCAAGCTACGAGAGTATATAGCGGTTATGAGGCCGCCTCGAATTAGGACACCAGTACCTGCACCACGATAGAAGAAATGATGGGTTCCAAGGGACGCRATGACTTGAAGAGCGAGAAGTGCGAAAGAGAGTCCGATACCCTTGCCAATGTGCGGTACTGGAGTTCCTATGAGATGTCCTGTATATGATTGCTGGGCGAAGTTGATGATTTCCTACAAACGGTGTTAGTGAGACATACAACTAAACGTAAAGTAGAATATGCATACCTTCACTACCAATGGACTCGTAACCTGCGCTGTATCACCAATAACTTTGAGGACTCCTCCTGACCAAAAGAACCATTTCACTGAGTCGTTCATAGCTAACACAAGACTAGCATGTTTTCTGCCATCTTTGTCTCTCCAGTCTTGTTCTCTCTTAGCCCTATTGCCCTTCAACGTCCACCAAATCTTCTTCGTAAGTGCGGGTTGGATTTCGCCGTTAGCCAGCCGTTCGTTATACTCTTTCGCCCGCTTCTGTCGCTGCTCGAAAGAGGCTGCAATTTTGTTCCCTATGATCGCAGCATCCCGACTTTCCTGGAGTTTGTATAGATCCGATTCCTCAAGAGGACGAGCATAACCGAGGCGAAGCAAGGTCCAATCCAGGCAAAAGTAAGGATACTGAACCAATTAGCGGTAAGCTCTGGGATAAGGTCCGCGTCGTCGATAGAATCCTTAGGTGGATCACACTTGACAGACACAAATGGAACTCGTGTAATCCTAATGGAATAAAGCAATAATAAGGAAAGTCAGTATTGCGTGCTTTGACGACTTGTAACAAGTGGCTTATTAGAGATTGGTACTGACCATGATCGTTGATGGACAGGATTTACATTGTTTGTGGCGTTCTTTCCGCCATCCGCTGCAGCCTCCTTGTCATGAACGGTCGACTCCGCTGTAGATGCCTTTGAGGACGACATCGTAGTTGGTGTCTAAGGTGCCTAACTCAACTACTGTCGGCCTTTTGAATCCCTGTACAGCGTACACGTATGACGGCAAGATAATGACCGCACGCTCGCATTCGATCGGTAAGCAAAGATCTCATTTACTCGTCTCAAAATAGCATCTGGCAAACAACCGAAGGCTTGTCCAGCGACTTCAACCCAAGCAAAACGTGCCATACATAGCCTAATGAAATCATAGTACGTGAAGAGGAAGACCTCTGAATTATAACCAAGTTTTTTGAGCCAAAGGTAGACGCCACATTCATAATTAAAGCTTGCTTCTACTGCGGTCCGGTATCACCGACGGATCAGCCGCGGGGACGAGTCCGAACACGAATGTTCTCTCGCCCCTTGCTCGCCCCTTCGCGTCGTTATGCGTTCGTCAAGGACATATTGACATGACATATCCTATTACCTGCTGTGTATCCGACCCTCTCTCTCATGGAGGGTCACTGGCACCCAACCTTGTTCCCAAGACCATTGTAATTTGTCGTAGTGCCGAAGGCCCTGGCATTGAGTAGGTATGGAGACAAGTGCTGCTTCTGGGGAGTTCTTGAGGACTAGTCCAACTCGTAATAGAGGATTCACTTGATCTTATTCTGACTTCAATGTCAGAACTAGCATTCGCACTGTACACACCCCGCTCATTATTCAGAGAGTGCAGCGCTTGATCTGCCTCTCGTCGAAAGCGAGAGCCCTCGATACCTAAAAGGTAACGAGCCGAAATGTGGATACGCTGCATGTTACCTTTGCGAGCGCCGATGCGTCACTTTTACCCTGTCATTGTGAGCGTTATTTAGCCGTTGACCACAGTGTAATCGTACTCATATTCCAGTATAGTTTTGCATTTCTACGTCTAATACTAAGTGTCACATTCGAGGATGTCCGGGAGGGGGTCTTAGAGGTCCCATACTTCATTGGACCATTCACTATACAAATCACAGGGGCCGTCCATGAACTCCCTACGCAATGACAGCACTGTGTCAGAAATGATTCAGCACAAAGGTTTCAATAATTCACGTACTCTGGTCTTGGATAGCCATTCCTTGTCCACTGGATCAAGGTTATGTTCAAATAGAGCGAACGTGTCGACTGATTCCTGGAACTCTCGTTCAATCAGTTCTGCCCTGCCGTTCCCTCTGGGCACGATGGTACACTTGAAGGGCTTCGGGCCACTCAGGATTGCCTATGGATCATATCAATGGTACCATTGAGCATCATACAGTGAGTCGGTCAACATACCTTCTCGAATGCCCAAATGTCGGGTTTGATCTCTCTTTTTGTCTGAGGGTCAACAAGCGGAGAAAAGTGGAATGCCCAGACCAAATTCATCGCGTTGAGTAGCTAGCACCGAAAGGTTCAGTTCGTTCCGATCCTGAGGTAGTACATGAACTCACGATCGAGTTGTTAGCCAGATGAATACCTGGGCATACACGCTAGAAAGAAGCATCAGCAGCGATAAAGTAGCAACGCGAGTGAGCCCACTCTGCCCACGCCGAACGCGAAGTTGGCCTTGAAATCGCGGTCATCCGCCCCCTTCTTGGTGCCGAGTTCGCTCAATAGATATCGTTCTGGTTTGAAAGCTTCTGGATCGTCGAATAGTTCTTCGTCGTGCAGAATGCCCCCTAGACGATTATAGATAAGTGTACAGTGCTGATGCGTACTCGAAGCGACAAGCTCACAAGCATTCACGAAGATCGTAGTTTGGGCTGGAATCAAGTATCCGCGGTACTAGTCCTAGTAAGTGGATGAAATTCGTAGTCATTGCAGGACGCCCTCACCTCATCTGCCTCCAAAGTTGCGTGAGGAATAAAGAGGGGGGATGTCGGTCTCCATCTATGTGTCTACCGCCAATCATCAGATTGTGATGAATAGGAACACATACCACAAACCTCTTTGATAGCAGCTTGAAGAAACGGCAGTCTAGCAAAATCGTTGATGGTGGGGGTCCGACTATCACCCACCACACTGTCTATCTCCTCTTGCGCTTTTCGTAGTGTCTCAGGGAAAGCCGTAAAAGCAAGAACGATGGCTTGAAGGAAAGCTGAAGTAGTGTCAGAGCCACCTTCGATCATAGTCCCTCCTAGATATCTATAACAAACATGTCAGCCATAAGAGACGGGGATTAGTGCATGGGAGTTGGCATTACCCGGTCAGTTCCCTGGTCATACCGTACATCTCCTGGTTCTTGAGGATGCCTTCGATATAGCAACCGTTCTCCTCGTTGTTGCGCAAGCGATTCTCTGCCTCCGCCAAAAGACCGAAGTAGAGCCCCCGCTGGAGCCTCCGAACTTCAGAACCGATCTGCTTCCAAGGTGNCCCATTTCTCGGGAATGCGATTGAGGATGGGGAACATATCAACGGGCGGGAAACGTGGAGCAAGAGCATGCTCCCATTTGTGCTGGGTCGCAAAGAACTGAGCCGACTCCCGAGATTCGTACCGTGGCGTCCGCTTTCCAAATAACACTGACATGATGACTGAATTGGCATACCGACGGGTGTGAATGTAGAAATTCTTTACTCGCGGCTTGAGTTATATAGAGCTGATCAAACAGAGCAAACCTACGCACATCAGGATCCTTGAGAATATCATGCATAAGCTGGTTAGCCTCAGCCATCTGAATGGGTAGATGCTGAAGGACTGCTTGAGGTGTCAAAATCGCATGTGCTGTCTTCCTGAGTGTTCTCCATTGTTCTCCTGGAGCCCATTTGTGTAAGTCATCTATGGGGTGCTTACCAGGAACGGGACACACCATATCTCGCCAGAACGAGGTTCATCCCACCCGTAACGTCCTCTGCCATATGACTTGCAGGTCTATCAGAGGTGTTGCCACTGCGCTTCTCCATGAGTTCCTTTACAGCTGAAGGGCTGTTGAGGACAATCATTGTCCCGGGACCCAATTTCAGCTGAATGAACGAAAACGGGTTGCATAAGGATATGAGCTAGGACACGACACGGAAACTTACTGAGTATATGTCTCCATAGACTTTTGCCCATTCAGTAAATCTGCAAGTATCCGCATATACACGATGAGTCTCACTCAAAACATATCTGGTATTTGTTTCACTCACTTGAAATGGGCAAATTCCATAGGGAAGACATGCAGGTTTCCCAGGATAGGAACTGTTGGCGGACCTGGAGGGAGATGAGGGTCCCGTCTTCCTATTCGAAGTATTTTGAATAGGATCCATCYKCTTGTTGAGCCAAATTGAGCTCACAGCAGGATATAAGTACGACTGGAAGTCGTGGCTGATCTCCCTGTCTCGTACGTTACCTTTCAACGGACACGATCCCTTTGTTTAACCGATCGAGGCATTTTAAAAACGCATAGGAATGCCCCTAGTCACCCACACTTCTGTTACTTCCTACACGGCATCAGTCTTAGCGCTGGGTTTGGTACAACAAATTAATTATGCGTACATGCATATAAGGCGTTTTGCAGACTAATTTTTTGAGAGCTGGTACTCGCTCTATATCCTCAGTGAGATGATTCTGTTGCAGTTATTGGTCTATGCTGTATGATGAAGAAAATCCCGCAGGATAAATTTGATAGTCTGTTTGATGATAAGAATGTACCCAAAGGCAAAGTGAAACCTGCAGAGTGTTCTTGTATGGTAAGAGATTCTTCTTATGCTGACGGGTCTATATAATCGGACGAAGTTTGCCGGGTTGGTTGATCCGGATGATGTAATACCTCCAGTAGCACTGTTGCCTCGCCTTGCGTTCGTTATTCTCATACTATGATTCTCACATATTCAGGTTGAAAGAGACTGTTAGGACATCGGATGGCCTGACTTCTATTTTTATGCTATCCTCGAGTCACCGCTCGGAGGGAGTAGAGTAATCTCTCTTAAAATTCTGTGCCGTTTCTCAGAGCATGTTCACTTGTTAAGCTATACCAGATTATCTACGGCAGTCATATCCCTCCCTAGTGGCTTCGGGGATCTTCGGGCTTGATATATTGTGTTACATGATACAGCTGTTGTCGCCTCCACAGGGTGCAACAAAGCGTATTGTTAGGCCCCAATACGCTGACGGTACGCCGATCCGGACCAACGTTTTGTGCCTACAATTGTGATGACAAAGCATAAAGTAACGTTCAATGTTTTTGGGCAGGGACTTTCTTGACAAAACGCTATGAATACCATGATCAAATTGTAAATAGAATGCTAACACAACTTCAAATCCCAATCAGGTATTATCAATGGTAATAGCGTGACAGTATTCTGGGTAAAGTAAGCAATGCTATCGGGCCACTCTTTCAAACATCCTTAGMATTTTGACAGTATCCTTATTACTATACTTGCATTGTGCTGTCACAGTATTGTATCTATAATATATATTACATTCCCGAAATATTTTCTTTAGATTCTGAGCAATACAAATGTACAAAGCCACTGCGTYCTCACATCTTAATAGCTCTCTGAAACTTAACAGGCTCCTAAGGAGGTGACAAAAACAATAGCTGGGATCAATCAAATGACAAATGAAGCCTTGCGGGAAAGCCGGCAACCATACATTAATGTGGTTGGACAGGAGAACACTCTAAGCAATGGAACAAGGATAAATGGACCCGAAAGTAAAGGTGAGAGCTGCACAGACTCAGGAATACTGTCAAGATCTTCCAAGGCTTTCATGCCACAGGCAGGGTAGCACAGCAATTATTTTCTGTGGATGGTTCAATTGCTATAAAATCAGTTATGTTCATATCTCATACTTACTTCTGGTCGTATCAGAATGTTTTTTGCTAACTTAGCTTTCTGCCACAGCATCACAGACACTAGAAGGGTGATTTGTCCTATTCAGACTAAGAGTGCAAGATAGTTAGTGGACAAGAGGGAAAAAATGATTTTAGATGTGGGCTGGGACTAGATAAAGCTAATCTATTGACAATTTAAGGCCTTCGTAGTAAAGGATATGCAGGGATGGAAAAGGTGCATCAGCCACGCATGCCACAATGTTCATGCTCCAGATACCAGCACAACATGGTGTTACCATTGATGAGAGGATGTACACTAGAAATTAAATTGTTGAGTTACAGTCAGGTGTGCAATGCATATGGAGCAGCCCGTGTGGATCCGAATCATGTGTGGTTGGACGTCCAGCTGCCATCATCGATGAAATGGGAGCTTGAATATCAACTCGACTGCAAATGAATTCGACCAAGCTCAAAGACTCGATGCACCATCTGAAACAAGGCAAGACCATTACGAATATCCATCTCCTCGATTGGATTATCCCCAGCTTGTTCCACAAGCCCTTTCCAGACTGCTTGCGGCAACGATTCCCCCTAATAATGTTTCCAGTAGCTCTCAAACAAGTAGGGAAGGGTGGAGCATATAGAACTACCCTAGTTAGTGCATGTGTAGGTCAGGATGTTTTAAAGTACAGATCAATCATCCCAGATTGAGGCTTCTTCATCAGTTCCCATCNAAATACGAGTCTGGATTTGGTTGGAACGTCTCGTTTAGAAAAGAAGATCAGAAACACTCGGATTCAATGAGTTACTCTCTTCGAATTGCTAAGTACTATTTTACAAGGTTCAAAAGAGACTCTCTCCTTTATTTAAGTAAAGAAATAAACAAGAAAATATAGGTAATTTTCTCAGTAAGTAAAGTTGAAATGAAAAGAGAAAAAGTAAGTATATCCATAATATATACACTTAGTGGACTGGCATTGAACGATTACACAGGCCATCTTAACTATTACTTTATACTGTAACTTGGTGCACAAGATCATCATGTTTGCCTTTAATATTGGGATAATAGATGTATTGAAATGCACACATTTATCTATTGAAACACACAATATAATCATTTCTGAACTAAATGCTAGGTATGTACATTATCTAGCGCTTGCGCAGTTCCCTGATTTTGCTCCAGAGTCCTGCAGGATTTCCCTGCTGCAAAATGGCATTCTGCAGCTTTGTTCTACCCTCATCTGAGGCAGTCAGGTCCTG
>LBLO01000691.1:0-18165 GCA_004354395.1 Chondrostereum purpureum | reverse complement strand
CCAATATCTAACATAGAAATCTCTGAGTTGAACCACTCTCTGTACCCACTACGTACGTTATGTAATCTAAACTTGACTTTGACCATTCGCTGTCACCTCCCGTCCCTCATCCCTTCTTGTTCTAACTAAGCACCCAAATTACAATGTCCAACCTCAACACTTCCACCACCGAAGCCAAAGCATCCCCCATGCCTTGGATTCAAACTGCTATGGACGCTATATCCACTGCATCCCTCATCCGCGAGCACAAACGCGATCTATGGGTACGTACCTCTCTCGATCCACCACAACTACGCTAACCCTCTTCACAATTTACTTCGACAGGCTCCAGCGGACACCTTTACCCTCAAAACTTGCTTTTTCTTTCCCGTTCATGAAAGGCAGGCGTGCATCGTCCCCGTCCCAGCGGAATTACCAGCCACCCTCGCCACTCTCAGACCATCGGCGTGGTTAGTACCTGACTCGGATGATCCGATCCAAGCATGGCAGCCCTCGCCCTCGACCCATAGCACGAATGTTCAACGGCGCGGTATCCTCAACTACCGCTATGACATCGTCATCTTCTTCGAACACCCAGTCAATCCATCCAGCCAGACCAACACTGCCCTCACGTCGCTTCTTGAGGCTCGCGACGGAGAGCTGCGTATGTGGAGGGGAAATTTGCTGGTAGCTGTGGTTCGAGGCCTCGACACCGTCGTTGACGCGACGTGGGACATGTACGACGACGTTCCTGCTGCTGTGGTTAGGTACGCAGCCCTTTTCTGAAAGCAGCCCATCCAAATTAACAACCGCCTTCCAACCAGGCTTTTGAATCAGGAATTTACGCACGGCCCTATGTAGGAGGCCTCTGCATTTCAAGCGCATGTAGTTACTTTGTAAACGTATGATTAAATCCTTCACGAGCCCATCTCCCCATTGCCTCCCGCTCCCTAATCCTCCTCATCCTCGGGGAAGTTCTCTGTGCCAAAGGAAACGCTATCTCGCATTACCTTCAGTCCNTCCCGCTCCCATTCCACCCTGAAGGTTTCGATCCTCCATAATCAAGCGCAAGCCAACCGATGGTATTAACACGTTCCACATGAACTCCCACCGCCCCATCGGCTCGAACGAGGAGCTATCGATGTTTGGAAACATCTCTTCCAAAGTTCTGGCAATCATCCACCACCCCTTCTCCCCATAACTCAAGGGATGCCATTTATCAGTCCTATGCCAACAAAACGCAGAGAGTTTTACCAAACACTCACTAGCCAGGCAGCGTTTTCTCAAACGATCCAATTCCACTCATTGCTGCCCCTCGCGCCTTACCCTCCAACCGCCTAGCGTGCATTCGGATCCTCCAGAAAACATTCCTCATCTTTGGACCTGCCACGGCATTGAGATCCTCCGTCCATCCCTCTTCTGGCGCCTGCGTCCACGCCCAGCCAACCGGAACGATGGAAGGATCTCCTTCAACAAGATTGCGAAGGTCCACCATGCCTTGAATCCTTCCTGGCACCAGATCCCACTCAATCGCCAACGGCCAGCCATCCTCCTTAGCTTGCACGCTGTGGCGTCGCTCAAATTCATGACGACTACAGATGTGAACGAACGCTGGGATTCGATCTATGTAACCCAATGGGTTCGTTGCTCGTTCCTCTGGCCGAGCTCTCGCCTTTGCCTTTTCGATCATTTTCAACAGTTTATCTGAGGGGTTTGGGGGCAACTGAGAATCGCAAAAGGGACACAGTGTACGCGGGTCGNTGTTGGGATCCAGAAACCCTACCAAAGGTATGAAGTTATAACCACACCGCCTATCCTGTTAACCAAAGCACGTACACATCTCAGGGTCCTCGTCAAAGTCCTCATCTTCGTGGGATTTAGCCATAATATGGGGCAAGTGAGGATGGCAGACGACCGTGGTATTCTTATTTTTGTATACCTTCATTTCTTATAATAGAACCGCCTCTACTTCCCTGACTTCACAACCTAATACCATCCGCTGTGTTTAAGTCCCAACTAAACCATGCTTTGGTCCCAAGAAATCCACACCCTTGGTTTCAAGAAATCTCATCCTCGGTCCCAGGAAATCTCATCCTCGGTCCCAGGAAATCTCATCCTCGGTCCCAGGAAATCCACTTCCTCGGTCCCAGGATCTGTCAGCCTCGGTTTCGTTCGATTCCCAGCGCCATTGCCTTCCTTCGTCATCGTGCCACGAAATCTTTGCAAACCCTCTCTCCAAAAGCCTGAAGCTATGTTCATCCACGTCAAGACCACATACTGTCCCATCGACGTCCTCGAACCACCCATCCTTGCCCTAATCATAAGGGAGCTACTTCCCAAGGGGTGGCGCATACGAACAGCGGACTATGACAGAGATCGTCGACGCATCCAATATTTCCATGAAGTTTGCTGGGATCTCATGATGGTTGGACCCAAGTGGCGTACCGCTGGCCTCACGATCCTGTTCGAAGTCCTTACTCTCCGTCGCCCAAGCGACGTACGAGCGTTTATCGACATAGTAGAGGGCAACAAGAGCATTGGAAACGATGCAAAAATTGAGGCCTCTGTAAGAAGGATTATCCTCCCCACTGTCTTTCATTTCGCCTACCAATCAGAGGGTTCAACTGATCTCCTCCAATCACCTACCTCGCCACCTCCACCAAAGCGCACAGAGAAGGAGGTTAACCGCGTAACACTTTCAGATCATGACATGAGTTCCCAACCCTCGTATGCTTTGTATTACAGTTAACTCCCTCTTAACCCATAGCTCTGGTAACCCATACTCCCTCTTACCCCATAGCTTTTCTTGTCTCCCAAGTTGGTTCGCAGGCAAACTGCCTCCAAAACCCATAACATCCTTGTACCCCATACTCCATAAGCTGGTCAGAGAAAACCCATAGATTTACGTTAGGTAATTCATGCGCCACAGTGCATTTTAGGGATGAATGAGGCTGTTGTCAAGCCAATGTGTGTACTTGTGAATCTCTTTCTTGTAATTACAGTATTTTCAACATAATGTACTTACGAAAAATATAATTTTCGCTACTTTCCATGGCCATCAAACTGCTTGACATTGGACTCAGTGTTGGTAGTGTTCAACCACCAGCTTTGACTCAAGCAGCAAGAGTCTTGCAAACCATGCCAAATCACCCAATTCTTTGAACAAGCAACACAGAAGAATTATTTAGAATTAATCAACATTATTTAGAATTTATTCGAATTTTATTCTAWAYATAGYRTCTTTCTGRTAGCCCATAAGCCCCCATAACCCATAGCTTGGCCGTCCACGGAGGGGGTATGGGTTAAGAGGGAGTTAACTGTACATATATCGGTTAATACACGCGACTCAATATTATGTTGTCGCGGGAACGTCGGGTTTAACTCCTTTCAGCTAGAATATGTCTCTGGGTTGGTACTTTTACCTCCTCTGAGTCAGTTTTGATTTACTCAAGTTCAAAGGCCAAACAAGCCCACTTTGCGAGGAGCAGAGACTTGGAAACAAACACCACAGGAAGGATGACTCATCAAAACCGCCATACTTAAGACGCCGGTCCCTTCGAATTTGATGAACTCCTTGCATCCAAACTACGACGACGAAATGTATCCCACAGACGACATATGGCGGAAAAATACATGCACGAGGAGATTGGTTGGAATTCTGCTATTTTTGGCTTAGATGAAAGGGAATTGAGCAGGCTTAAATGTAGGTTTNGTGTTTTTCACTCTCGTTTTTTGCATTTCTTGACGCGTTTTTTCAATAGCAATTATTTCAATCTAAACTTGGTTTTCTACTCCTGTATCTGAATATAATGCTACACTCGCCCAGAAACTAGATACACTCGTGTAGTTTCTCAAGACAACGTATGCGCTATGAGGATGGAGACAAGGGCAATGGGGTAAAACGGAGATGGTTACCAGTTATTCTTCATCCTGCTAGGTATGTATACTTCAATGTGTTATTCTGCTTGTAATCAGGCACTAAGTTAGAGATTAGGATGGACCATGCCCCTCCCTCCCCGATCTCATACCACAGAAATCGTTCAAATCCTCCCCTTGACATCGGAGCTGGCCGTATTGGAGAACACGTGTCTCCAGTGCATAACAAATCCTTCATTTNGACGCAGCACGCCCTCTCTGTAATTGTCTGATCATCCGACCAGCAGAGCTTGAAGTCTGAACGAATTGAGGGGGTTTCTCTTGAAGTTGTCGTCACCGGGTGAGGTTGGTTCGGTGGTACGTTCTCTCTGCGTCTTTTCCTTGCGCTCGTTGTAACGTGTTGTAACCAGAAAACAATGACAAGAGGCATACGTCCACTCGCGCGAAGGCAGATCGACTGGGGTTTCTAGGAGGAAAGAAGAGTTGCGGGTTCTTTTTTGTAGAGCGGTTGTCCTCCCATTGGCGTCTTTCTCGTTAATCACCGCCTGCCATTGAGCGCTTGAGCCCCTACATGACCCGCCCACGAACTCGACTATCTTTCACGACCGTGAGGATTATCGACTATGGTGCCGATACTAGACTTTGATCGCAAGCATATTGTTCTCCAATGACCTGTACCCGGAGCAATGAAAGCACGCCGTCATGGATCTGCCCGCGTCTCATCGCAAAGAACACGGAGCATCACTCTCGGCTTATCTCCACAGTAGTAAATTCCTCCCCACTGCCTAGGAAGTAGACGTGCCGAAGGCTCAGCTACCTGCATCTGTCGAAACCCCGGAGTTTTGGATGTAATCCTAGAGGTAGGATCGATCGACGGTGCTCATCTTCAAATTTTAATCCTTTCTTTCGGAATGCTAGGCCTGGTGTTTGATTGCCCATGCAAGTCTCGGACGATCGTCAACTCGGACTCCTTGTCTTCAAGTTCGATAATAACAGCGCTGGCAGATGCTTTAGCAGGAGAAGGGAGGGAACCGAATACTCTCAGCGCTTGAGAAACAGAAGGCGCGGCCGAAGTGCCACTTCACGCAGACAACATTCGTATACGGAGATGCACGTACCTCTGGCGGTATGCTGGACATAGCGTTGCTATTGAGAACGTCGGGGCAGTTGACGTCGCGGGTTGTTATGACCGGGAAAGAAGATACATTCTCAACCATGAAGTTGTTCGAGATGTGTATGTGGGTTGCGGTATCCGTTGCTGTTGGATTTTGTTCGTCACTTCGGTTCAGTTGTCCGCACGACTATGGCGCAATAGTCTTGCACCGCGACGAGTATGATGATAGAGAAACAGTTGAGACAGTTGGTACTGCTCAGTTGGGAAGAGACTGTCTCTTCTACGTCTCGCTGAAGGCCTGCTATCATTTTCAGATCCGTCTGAGCGCGATTCATGTATCTCCACAACTTCTTCGGTCGATGGTTTCGAAGCTTGGATGTTTCTTCTTACCACCCCCATTTTCTCCTCATAGGAGAGACTGTGTTTCTGTTCATATCGCGTCTGACCTTCATGAGGCAGGACATGGGGAGAGGAAATCCTATCGATGCCGGCTGTTGAACCCATTGTCGCACCTTTCTATGCGCTGTATGCTCAGGAGAAGTGTATTCYGGATCTGCTGGGCGGTGGGGGAGGGATTTCGCCCCATTAGGGCCTGACCTCGGGGAGTAAAGAAGGCAAAAGGGTTCGCGATGACGCTCTTCTTTTCTCTACCCTCTTCGTTCTCACTTTGGTGCTTTGGATTCAGCCCCTCCGAGAACCATGCACGCGTGACCGAGTGGTGCTCCCACTATAGTTTTATTCTTTCTTCGAATCTCTCCCAGTTTAGTTAACACGCGTATTATACCCCTTGTTGTGGCCTGATGTAACCCCTAGTCATCCCTTTCTCCACATCGCTCCTGACCCACCGCCCTCGGGCCTCTTGTGCATGGCCCCTGGTATATATACATCGGATTGGTATATAATCTTCTTTTTGGAATCGATTGGTATCACGAGTATCTTTACCCCAGTTTTAAAGACAGAGGGGTACCTTTGGAAGAAAAGAAGGGCGCTCATTTCACATTGATATGTGAATAACTCGATAGATTCGGTCTTGATGAGCAAGCATTTGCGGGAAGACCGTTGAACAGGTCATATGATGATCATCTGAGTCGTAATAGGAGGATTATCTATATAAGACCCCGACGGTGAGAAATCGTYGAGAACARCKATCATGTCTAGCCCGATTATCTTCTACGATATCCCATCCAAGAACCCAGGAAACGCTTGGTCTCCGAATACTTGGAAAACAAGGTATGGCGCTCATCTTTTAGTCGATTCAACAAATTTATAGTATTTAGGTATACGTTGAATATCAAGGGTCTTCCCTACAAAACTGAGTGGATCGAATACCCCGATATTGCGCCATTCTACAAAGATAACGGTATCCCTCGATCGGATGAGGTCGCACCGTACTATTACACTCTTCCTCTCATCTACGATCCCAAGACAAAAGAACACGTGTCGGATTCGTTGAGGATCGCTGAATATCTTGACAAAACGTACCCAGAGACACCTCAGCTCGTCTTGGGTGGACATGACGCTAACGCGGAGTTCACGAGTGCGTTTATGGGTGCGATTGGGCCGTTGTGGAATTCACGATGCCCAAGACGGCGGATAGTTTGAATGCGAGTAGTGAGGAGTATTTCCGTCGCACGAGGTTGGAGAAACTTGGAGACTTGAAGGAGTTATATCCGAAGGGGGAGAAGAAGGAGCAAGAATGGAAAAAGGTGGAAGAAGCGTTCGGAAATGTTGTGGGGTTGTTGGAAGGGAAGGAGGGTACCGGGGCCACACTTTCGTATGCGCAGATCCAGGTTGCGGGGTTCTTGTATTGGGTCAAGCTGCTGTTTGGAGAGGAGAGCGAGGAGTGGAAGAGTGTGTTGACGTGGCAAGAGGGAAAGTGGAAGGCGTTGATGGATAAAGCCAAAGAATTCGAGACAGTTGTTTAAGGAAATTAGCTTGTTTTCTCAGGTCGCCCATTCACAGTTCATAAAATTTGCAAGGAAAACGTCTGTCAGAAAGCAGAGATAAGTAGTGAGAGTCGGAAGCAAGGAGTTTCTCAGGCGCGGTCCCGTGCCAGTATTACTGATTCGTAGACCATCTCAGCATCTGCTTTTTCTTTTTCTTCTTCCAATGCTAGACCATCGGAACAGAACAGCGCGTTATAAGCCTCACCTGAAAGGAGAAGGGCTCACCGGCTGATCTAGTAGCAGGTAGTCGGTGGATGCTCAGAGGAGAACTAGATAGACATTCGTCTTATCCTCCTTGGAGACGGTGGGCATGAGGCCGGCCAGAATTTCTACTTGTAGTCATTTTACAGTGTCTTTGCAGATTTAATCATAACTCAGATTACGATGATTATCGAGGCTTATGTCTGTGGGCGTTGTCGTTACCTGTCCGGACCGAAGTGTTGGACGAGTTCTCTTTCGCAACAGTCATCATCTTTTCTACTTATCTGATCTTGTCTCACTGGAGGGGTTTTCCTTTATACAACCCACATTTCAATAAAGCTGATAGAAATGTATGTCCAATTCAAGCGTGTGGGATACTATTGTGCTGACGTCTTTCCTCTAGGCACTGTGGAACGTGTACTTGCAAGGTAACATAACCATTCCGATTGCAATGTTCTCATCGCTGAAAGGGAGGTCGGTCAGAATCCTAAACCAGCATACGATACAAATAAGCTCAAGCTTATACTCGACGATCGTGGTTATGCTCTTTACAATGGAGCTGATCGTGCAGTGGCTGCTGATATGATAGATCAGTTCCAACGGCGTCTCGACGTCCTTAAGGACGTTATCCAAACTTTGACTGCTGAAGAGAGGCGTCTGAAGACCTATTTGGCTCATATGGCTAGTTTGTCGTCGCCAATCCGGGCCATACCTGATGATGTCCTGGGGATTATCCTCACTATGTGCCTTCCTGATCCAACGATCAAATATAACTCTACCGCAGAGTTCCCCATAGTACTGGGACGATCAAAAGAATACCCTGAGTTGGATTTAGGTCAAGTTTGCTATCGATGGTGTAAAGTCTTAGCCACGCACTTCTCACGTCGATGGTCTGAGCTTCAGACCCGGATTCAACCTGCCACGAATAGCTGTGAAATCGATCCACTTTGGGTTTCACAGCGCCTCGACACTTGGTTCTCCTTACGGGGAGACCGTCCTTTGAAGATTGATGTAATGCTAGGGACTTCCGGAACACCCAAGGACCTTGCGATAGACCATGCCGCCTTAGAGGCTTTCATTCGTGTTTCGACGAGATGGAAACACATCAAGTTGACTCTCTTCCATCCCAGTTTTGCATCTATCCTTGATAAAGCCATTTTGCATCTCCCCCTTCTAGAGCATATCGAATTAAACTCTTACTCCGTCCATCCACACTTGTTTTCCAATGTGCCACGCCTCCGTTCCTTCACAGTGTACAACGTATCTCTAGTTCTATCAATCGACTTCCCCTGGCAGCAGATCAAAATCTACGCAGATTACGCCTGGAGCTTGAAAGATAGATATCTAGCAATTTCTCGTATGGCTAACAGCCTCGAAAAGTGCATCCTTCACCAAACCAACCACACGACAAAATTATGTCCTCGATACGATGGGCCTCCCATCATCCTTCCCAAGCTCTCAACTCTAAAGCTTTGGGAAAAAGACGTTCCAGGGAACTTGGATAACATATGTGCGCCCTCTTTGCAGGAGTTTGAGGTTCTATTACGGCTTGAAAGGGATGTGCATAGCCTGATATCCTTCTTCACGCGATCTTCCTCTCCATATGTATCTCGGCTTTGCCTCAAGTCAGATACGTATGGGAGCAAGCAAATCCCCGTAAATGTGCTAGCCAGCTTATTGGATGCGATAAAGAGTCTCAGGTTCATAAAACTAGACTGCCCGCGCTATTGCCTTCCCCTTGAAAAGCTTCTCTTGGACCCCAAATATCTTCCTGATCTCGAATGCATTGAATTCGGTGCTTTGTCTCCAAAGTCAGAGGAATGGAATGTAGCTATCGCGATTGTGGAATCACGCATAGCATCGCAACTACCTCTGTCAAGAATATGCATTCCATGTCTCAGCTACGACCATCAAGAATACGATCGGCTTGATGAGGGTACGAGGAAGAGATTGCAGCATTGTCGAGAACAGGGGGTAGAGGTAGACCTGAAGTGTGATCGGAAGACAGGTTTCATCTAGTTTTGCTTCATATGGAAACGAACTCAGAGAAACACAATCTACTTCATTGTCGAGAGAAGGGTCATAATCGAGGAGTTCAAATTCTGCAGAGTCTTAAGTCAGCTCAACTCTAGATATTGAGATTTTTCCTCTACGCCAGTACATTATCGCGAACGCGAGCCGAATTGCAAGCTACGTTCCGTAACGCCTACAAATAAGTTACTTCCAAGCATTCCATACTTTGGTTTAGACGAAAATTTGTACATAAGAGTCTGTGAAGAGAGACGACGAGCATATTCATAGATGAGAAGATGCAGGTGATTGTCGTTTGAAACAACGAACATGGAGGGAGTAGTAGTAGTAGTGAGAAAAGGGAAAGTTCTCCGTCCCGACAAATGCTCGGGGGACCTAGGTAACCNGACCTATGTATCAGAGGGATGACTAATACGTTCCTCTAGCACGACGACGATCTGCAGACTCTTCAACAATCTGTAGCAATAGCGGCCGACTACTCTCATCTTTGACAACCACTTAATCATTGATATAGATATTCTATGACTGCCTATCGGGTGCATTTGTCAAGTTTTCAAAGATGAATATCTTGTTTCCGCCTTCGTCAACCTTGCACGCATGATTCAATTCTATTTCTTAACCTTTCTTGCTCAAGGTGAGGTAGTNTCAGGCATCTTTTNCTTCTGTTTGACRAGTGGCCTTTCTAGAATTCTTCTCTTTCTGTCGAGTCATTCCGAAAGTCGATTTCGTCGCAGCTACTAATACTATCTTATAGTTATACGGCTCAATGACCATACACCCCATGTTCTCTCACTCTTCGGCATTTGCACAACAAGATGCTATGCGCTGCTGGTACTATCGTACAGTACTTGGCATATCCTAAACACGAAGGTATACTCTTCGTAAGGTGTGTAAGTTCTCTTTTTGCGAGGTGTAGCTTCTAATTCTTCTCCAAGGACTGTAGGAGATCATGAAAGATCCTTTTTGAGTTGATAGAGGCTATGAATGCGCGTCTTGGACTAGGAATCTGGCACCATGNCTTCCTTACCACCCTCCTTGGTTTGAGTTCGAACTCTGAAGTGGGAGCTGTGACGCCTAGGTATGCCAGACGTATCGAGTACTACCGCCCGCACTTTGGAGCACCTTTGCTCGCCTTTGCTACACCGCCCCTTGACTAGGTATAATCTGGATGCCGTTTAAACCATGCATATTACATTGGTCGAGGCTCTTCAGTAGCCCATCGGTGCTTAGTCTCCCTTCACGACGTGGTGCGAGGTGGAAAACGGTTATGCGCTAAGAGATGGGGCTAGAGACGGGACCCTTGGTCGCGCGTAGATTTACTCTTTGGTTCGGCGCTGTCAGATGGAGTGAAGTTGTCGATGAAGTGCTATCCCTTTGACGCAGCGATGAAGTTCTCATCTATCGGATTCAACCCTCGTTCCCTCGAGCATCGAAGAAGACACTCGAACAACGGACGTCTCTTTTCATGTCGGTTTCTTCAAGTGTTCTGGGAGAAAGTTGGTAGAAAGCATGGGTACAGTGCGTACATAATAATATCCTTATCCTTTGCATTTATTAATCACTACTGTTTTAGAAGAATTTGGTCCCCTCCTCCCTAACGGAAATATCTCAACGTTCGGATATCCAAGATGAACCTGCGAATTAATGGCTTTTGTTTTCTCAAACCACCCTCCTACCGTCGGTCCATACCACATTGAGTGCTCCAAGCATTAATCAGTCGCGTTTTGTGTGACGCCTTGTGGTTGAAATTGACATACCCCGTCATCTCATCTTGGCCAATTTGTGCATAGTATAGCTGAACACCGTCGCGTTCCCTCCTCCGTCCCGTGCTGTTTAACGGTCAAGTCCAACTGTAGGGAATGYCTCTGTCTCTCAAGAAGGGTGTAGGCGAGTGTCCGCTCCTCCTTGCACCTGCATATGCTCGATCCTGACAAGATACCTGTCTGCAGGGTGTCTTCTCCCTTTCGTCCATGGTGCTGTGGCGCAAACTGGATCTTTCACCCGTCGGTTGATCACGTCAGCCATCCAAACTGTGTTCCGGTCTCGATCCTTTTTCCTTTCCTCTCAACATTCGCCGTTTCGGTTTCCTACCTCTCACAGCGATGTCGGAAACTTCGACAAGGGTCTCTGTTTCACTCGGCGAGAAACCCACGCTTGGCAAGTCCGCCGCCGAAACGAGATGTACCCATTCATCAGAACACATCGCTGCACGTCTTCGGGCTCTCATCCCGAAGATTCACTCATCTCATCACCCCGCCCATCCCGTGCCAGAGGAAGAGGACGACAATGGAAAACCTCTGCTTCCTTCCTACGCGATTGACACCCAGCTCTCGGAACTCTTGCTGAACGTCAATGTTATGAACAACGGCGTATTCCACAACCTCCAGCTGAACACGAAGACGGGGATGAAGAAGAAGAGCGTAATGCTTTACGCGCCGTTGATTCCAGAGGACGACGATAAAGTTGAAGTGGGGCTCATGAAATTGAAGGAACCTCAACCCAAGCAGCATACTAGCATGCTCGTTGTTACGCCGAATCATTCCTCTCCGCGGAAGTGGCTGTTTTGGTCGAGGAAAGAGCAGGAGTTAGAAACAATATGGATTCCGTCGGCGGTCAAACTTTCGTGTGAGTTGATGTGGTGGGGGTATCGTTTGTAAGTTCATCTATCTACATCTCCTTCTGTGGTCTGATGGGACATTGAGGATAGATACTTTCCTCCGCCTGTCATGAAGCACCTCAGCGAGAAGTCCCTCGAAGCCTCTAAACGTGCTGAACTCATATCCAAAGCCCTTGCATGGTTCTTCGATCATATCCCNATGCTTCTCCTCCCTCCTCCGATCCAGCAAATCGTTGCGTTGTCTCAGTTGGTCGCGCCAGTTGTGGGGTATATCGGGAAGTTCATCTCGTGGAGTTGGGAGAGTATTAAGGAGTTTGATGTCGGTGAGTAGCTGTGATCCGTTCCACTGCGGGGAGAATGTGTATTGATTGTTGTTGGTTGGACAGGGTATGGTGTCCATCTGACGGCGACGTGGGTTCTGCCTGTGGCGCTTATCCCGGGGACATGGGAGCAGGATGATTTCCCACTGGACCCAGCAGCGCCAGAGAAACCACACGTTCCCGAGGCGTCGGTGTCTACGCCGGAGAAGAATCCAGTGCGGGTGGATG
The DNA here is from genome assembly GCA_004354395.1 of Chondrostereum purpureum. Classification (NCBI taxonomy): domain Eukaryota; kingdom Fungi; phylum Basidiomycota; class Agaricomycetes; order Agaricales; family Cyphellaceae; genus Chondrostereum; species Chondrostereum purpureum. The sequence goes on along the minus strand of LBLO01000691.1, from coordinate 5,853 downwards.
AGGCGACGCAGACTGATGCTATCAATGATGATGGTAGGAACCAGGACAACAAAGGAGGGCGGGAAGAGAAGAAGGAGGTCGAGGAAGGTGTGCAGACGGATGAGGTGTCGATGACCGGTGTTGGAAAGTGCATTTCATCGTTCGGTTACTCGTTGTTGGGTTGGTCGTGATTGCCCTCAGTCCTTCACCGACCGTTCTGTACACTTGGTCATCTGTACCTTTACATACCCTATCGTATATCGAACCTCTTCTACGTGTCCCTCTCTGAGCTGCAGTCGTATGTGTTTGGAGTGTGTTCCTGTTTCCTGAGGCTGAACACCGCTGTTTCAATGAGAAACCCCACTGTATAACTTGTACCGGATAGTGAATATTGATCTAGAAACAGGAATGCATACCGTGGCAGGTGGGCAAGTGAAAGAATCGCCCTGATGACACCTACACGCATCCGCCAACAACAGAACAGTTTACAACATGGATTCACATAAATATATCAAATGTACGACTCGGGCCATAAACAGGCGCTATGGAAGTGTACATGAAACTTTGAAGGATCCCTCGAACGTAAAACTCATGGACTCGGAGCTTGGACCTTTGTTTGGTCTTCTGCAAATGTAAGAAGTTCTCCCCAGACATCTTTCATTGTTGGTTTGAAAGTTGCCTGGTTCTAGTTGAAGTGATTATTCAGCAACTCAAGCGCACCCCCAAGTAGCGGCAGGATGGGAAAACTAACCTTGGCTTTGGTGACTTGGTCTTTGGTACTACAAACACCTGCATCTTTGGCAGCTTCGTCGATCATCTGTTTCGCCAGGTCGTCAAGTCTAGTGGCCGTGTTTTCCGCTGCCTTTTTGACAGTGGCATCTTTCACGTATGCGTTCACCGCCACCCAAACGTCCTTTTTATTGTCGTCCACCCAATCAATCTTTTTGCCTTTCATGAATCCCCTTACACGACCCACGATAGTCTTTTTCTGAGATACCGCTCATCAGCGGACGACTCTTTGAGTAAGAGGGGATATTCACCTCTGCATTAAGCGTACGGTGAAGGGAAAAGAGGTTGCTTTCGGCATTAATCCTCTTGATGATCTCCTGCATGTATGGTGTTTTCTTTTTTCCAGAAAGAGCCACAAGATCCTTCAACGCGTTACACACACCGTTCTTGTTCAGTGTGTATGTAAGGAGCTGTAGTTCGAGGGCGTGGTCTGTAGAGGCTATTGATCAATCTGATTTTCTTTTCTTCTAGTGCGATAGAACTGGCATACCACATTGAAGCGGATTATTGCTGTCCTCGGGATCCTCATACACGTACTCATAGAAGTAGTCCTCTTCGGATTCATTGTCGCTTTCGGTTTCATAATCGCCATCATTAGGATCCTCTACAGTCTCCATGCTCGTGTCTGGGTCAGTGTCCGAAGGAGCACGGATCCTCATGGTCTCCGTCATGTTCCCCAGAGATCGAGCGGCGACCCATGCCTTAAGACAACACACAGGTTAGAATTTCACTTGAAAGTACACAGGGAATTGAAAATTACAGCGTCTGCGGATAATTGCTTTTGTAGAATTGCTTTGCCCAATGTGGCGTCGACGTTGAAATCGAATTTGGGGTACTTATTGTCGCAGTCCTTATGTTTTGCAGTGCGAATTTTGACTCCACAAGCTGTCGTGTCTGTTTTTCMACGTCCGACAAGCCTGTTCCGACTAGTCGTGGTCTTCCCAGGCGCGGGACGAGTGGGTTTACGGATCGGACACGAGCCTCCAGTGGGAGAAGTAGACGGTGTCGACTATAGAATCAAGTAGGTAAGAGAACCTCGATAACATGAATGAAACAGACTTACTGATGTAGTCGTGCTCGTTGGATGCAACGAAGCTGGTGTGCGGGTCGTAGAAGTTGAGAAAGGTGTCTTGCTACCGCTTGTGATTGTACCTGTTGAAGTCGATAACGCGGAGGACTTGGTCGTCGTCTTTGTTGTGGAAGTCGACCGTATCTTAGTGTCGCTTCTAGTTGTAGACACTGGCACTACGGGTTGTGTTGCCGATCTTGTGGTAGACGTTGATAGCTTTGCCTTGGTTTTAGTATTCCCCAAGGTGCGGCGGTCATGACCACCCTTTGAGCACGCGCGTTAGAGTAACAAATTGCACCCGTAGTGCATGTAACACCCACCTCTTGAATAGGAACACCTAACACATCATGAGACAAGACGGAAAGAAGGACGACGACAGAGAGAGATAGAAAATGCATTTAGTGAAGGCGAAATACGGGAGAAATGATAGTGGAAAAGTTGACCGCGAACCAGCGCTGTGAGGAATAGACGACCTTTCCGTGGTGTCTTTATACGGATGAGCTACATCTTACCAAACCTAGGCATGGACAGCCCAGCAAGTCCAATAGAAAAGACGGTATGATCTGGCTTGCGTTTTGAATGTAAATGGACATCGCCAACATTGTCCAAGAAATTGGCCGTGCCCTTCTTTGTATTGATCACAATGTTGCTAGCTTCGTTTAGAATGTGGTTCTATACGTATCCTGCGGGAGTTTAGCTCACGGAAACATGATCTCAGGCTACTAAATAAATGAGGGCAACGTACGTGGTTCCAACAACTTATTCATCCATCCCGCTAACCCAAGAGAGGCGGTTGGTCTTGTTACTGCCCGCCTTACTCGCGACAGTTCTGGTGAAGCTAGCACTTCCGACGCAAACAGTAGTGCCAATGAACAAAAGTTGATCTTTTGCAATGTAATATAATAGTTAGTAGAGGGGAAATATCGCAGTTTTCCCGAGACCTCATGGTCCTTGATGATTCCGGCGAGTTTGGAGTGACCGATCGCAAGCAGCTCTCACCCGAGTGCCTGGTGTGTTTTGTGTAGGTTGCCGCTCTGAGTCGTAGCAGACCTATGAGGCGGCAAAGACGAGTAAGATCCAGATGTTGTAAGACGTAGAAGAAGGGGAAAAGTCGGTGGCGTTGTGATTATTTGTTGGACGCATGGCTCATGATTCTTCATTCAGACGTCCTTCAATCCACGCAGTCATCTCTCTGATACAAATTTCTGCTGAGATTGAAGAGCCCACCATCAAGTGGAATAGAAAGATAACTAGCTGGTGAACACCCCAAGAACACTCGGCGAAGCATTTTTTGCGTGAAGCTGGTGAATTTGATACGATGGTGGTCTTTGCTTATAGAGGAGGTAAGAGACTGCAAATTGCCATATGCGAGTAATGCTTCTGGGTTCAAATGGGTTAAAGATGGAACCCGCGATGTAATGAGAGATATTCCCTGGATATAGACGCCCAAGGAAATTAGTGTAGTGCTTCCCGGTTCGGGACAAGGAAAACAGCATGTATTGAAACCAGAAGGGGCAACAATTACAGGGGTGCCTAGGATATCGTTCACATAGTAAATCTGGGTTTACACTCTCAGAAGAGCTAACATACGATTATGATGAGATAACTCACTACCCCAGCAGAAAGTGTTCACTTGAAATCACTTCTTTCGACAATCCCCTTTTACCTCCCTCTGCGACCACCTTCCCTAGAGATCATTCTTCGAATGGGTATCTCCACATGAAACTCGAGTTGACTATGAGAAACGGATTGCGGTAAGGCTAAGAATCAAGTTAGTTAACAAGGGAATGGACTGTCCAACGAGCACGGAAGGCCCGATGCGTTACAGTCTGGTTCTTCTGGTCTCGCATGACTCTTGGCTAGAAAATAGGATAGCTTTGATAGTACTTCTCGTTCTTCAATAGGAATTCTTTCTGGCCAGAATGAATACGAATAGTAGTTAGCTATGAAGGTGGTTCGCAGACAAACAAGTTCCAGTAATGTGGCGGTGTTCCGCCATCAATCTTTGATTTGCCGGATAAAACCCGTAACGGTTTGCCGTTCGACTTGCTTGTCCTTCTTCCACCATAGTCCTCCTTCTTGCCTCCTTAGCCACCTCATCGCACCTCCATGTTATAGATTTGATATTAATGGTGTCTGACTGCTCTAAATTCCGTTAAATTGGAATATTTGCAGGAGGATGTTGCTAATGGATAATTTACCAAGTTGCTGTCACGGATCCTAAGGGCGCTTCAGAGGTCAAGCATAGTATGGACGCCTAAGAGCGACGACTAGCATTGGCACGATTCAAGGATGAAGGATTCGGAAATCTGATCAGCTTGTCGAAGACTGTGACTTGTCGCGGATCCTCATGGACTTTGTCGCCTCGACGCCAATCACCACTATTGCTCTTCCCCTCCAACCCAGGCATGAGCGCCTTTTTTCACAATGTGTTCAAAGTCGGAATGTATCCAGGCCTCCTCCCATGTTGGTATGATGGGGTCCTGGACCAAGCGCCACTGATTTATCCTGAGTANTTATTCTGTGAACTTATAGCACAAAGTCAAACGGAGGATGCTGTAGAAGTTAGGTTAAGTAGTGTGTGATGGTACGTGTGTGTCTATCTAAGTTCCGAGAGACAAAGACGAGGCTAAAGTAAAGGCTTGTAGAACATCTGGATCAAATACTGGTTGGGAAATGCAATAGCGCCCCAGAAAGTATTGTCGTGATCTGGAGTTCTGTAGCATCACCAATAGTGGAGATGTGTTTTGTATGTAATAAACAGATTATCTATTATTTAGAACAACTAGAAAGTTTTTCGTTACAAGCAAATGGGTAATATAATAGTATGAAGTCCGAATGTACGTTTTCAGAATCGGCCAGCAATTTGGGTTGACAATGGGAGAGAATATGCAGCAAGAAGCCAAATCTACCCACAAACCAATTAACTATGCGCTCCTCAGAGCGTCTGAGAGAGAGAGAAAGAACGACATACATTATACCACCAATATGACGTCTCATCAGCCTTTTGAGAGTAGTCCGAGACAAAATGAAGCGCAGTTGTTGCTGCGAGACCATACAAAACGATTGACATGATGATCGGGGCATCCCAGAGGTGAACCAAGGTTGCAGACCACCCAAAAAGAAGACCGCCTAGTGTCCAGCGAGAGAATCGAGCAGGGAAGATCATCGGAATTGTTTTTCTACCTAGTGCTGCATCTCCATCCATATCGCGGAAGTCTTGCGCGTGCCCCTGAGCCATCCTGGGATAAGAGTTCCAGTTCGAGAGTGCCGGAAGGTAGGTGCTTACTGTTGTGATTACGATTAGGCTGAATATGATGATGGTTTGAGCTGAGGTCACTGATAACTGGTAGCCGTATTCTGAACGTAAGAATTGAACTATGAGTATAGAGTTCAGGGCGTCGTGAAGGGAAGAACACACCGAAGATGGAGGTTGTACCCCAACAATAGCAAATGGATCCAATCGCACAAAGGGGTGATTTGAGATACCACACGCCTGCCATTCCTGCTTCGTTGTACAATACCGTCGCAGTGAAATAGATGATACTGGGGAGAAGGACATCGAAGTAGTAGCTATACACCAGGGAAACAACAAGAAGTCCCGCATAAACCNATTGCGCAGAGTTTAAGGAAATACGACCAGAAGGAATAGGTCGATCGGGTTTTGAGACTTTATCCTCTTCGACCCCGACTATCTTTGGACGATGTAAATGGACTGAAATGAGCGATTACACAATGTAGAAGTACCTGATTTCCTAGCTGTTTGAATAAGAGATCCAAAGCTTAGTATATATGGTATCAATATAGAATGAAGTGAGGATGAACCTGAAAGGTAAGTAGATGCAAGTTCAGCCACAAGACTCCCGAAACAAACGAGATGGGATCGAGTGATGTGGCGAGCCCTAACGCTCCTGTAATCTACTCAAGAATTTTTAAAATAGGTCAGCTAAGGAGGATATTGTCGTGCTCACAATGACGCAAATGGTAGAGACAAAAAAAAAAAAAAAAAAAAAATT
>LBLO01000069.1:7474-58909 GCA_004354395.1 Chondrostereum purpureum | reverse complement strand
GAAAGGAGACCCTTTCCAATATGCTCCTTCTCTTACCAAGGATCCGTGGGATGTCTGCCGCAATGCTCTCGAAAAGCATGACAGAGAATCGTGTGAGGGTTGGACAGGAGACATCGATACACTCTTAACCTTTGTGCGGCAGTTCATCCTCCTCTTTAATTTTTATTAACATCAAAATGTTCTCGTAGACTGGCCTTTTCTCCGCCGTGATCACAGCATTCATCGTTGAGTCTTATTCCTGGTTGGAGCCCGATTCTGAGGGCAATATAGAAGGCATTCTCATCAGGATATCTCATCAATTGGACTCACCCACGGAAGGGAAACCCCCACTTCCCTCCACTGAGTTTCACGCATCGTCAGAAGCTATTCATATCAACGCCCTTTGGTTCCTGGCTTTGTCACTCAGTCTTTCGGCTGCTCTTGTCGGCCTCTTATGCAAGCAGTGGATACGAGAGTATCAACGTGAAACAACCTTCTCCGACCACGATGCCCTTCGCGTTCGTCAGATTCGATTTCAAGGTCTTCATGCCTGGAAAGTTCCCGAATTAATTGTGTCGTCACTTCCTCTTATCCTTCAATTGTCTGTGATTTCTTTCTTCGCAGGGATGCTCGAGTTTCTATGGACAAGGAGTACAGTTGTCGCAACTCCGTTTTCCATAGTGACTGGGGTCGTCATCCTCTTCTGCATTCTCACAACAATCCTTCCTTCTCTTGACTCCATCCCTTGGAGAGATCCATGGCGCAGGCGTAGCATAACGTGGTGCCCCTGTGCGTATAGATCCCCGCAAGCATGGCATATTCGAGTTTCAGGCTTTCTTTTGCTTCAWTTTTTGAAGTATCAGACTGCTAGTAAAGTACTAAAAACACAAAGAGAAGAAGTATTATATATAAAAAAGAGCTACATCAGGAAAAACTCCCCGTGTGAATTAGTAAAAATTAGCACTAATCCATACTAATTAGTGAATTCTGCGAGACCACTCTAATTAGTAATAATAGATTCGGTCCGGCTCTTATTCTTTTTTATTAGCACTAATTAATATACCTCAGAAACTGAATTTACAAGAAATTAGAGCTCTTATTCTTAATTCACCTTCAGTCTTAATATTAATCATATGGGAGACAATGCAAGATGAATTCAAAAGGATATATTCAAAGGAGACTACAAATACAAAGATACTACATAGATAATCTAAGCCTAACTAATGTACTACTCAAGAGAACTATGGGGAACAGATTCTATGGTAAATAATTAGATTCTGATAGCAAATAGGTGAGAGATATACTGACTTACCAAGTTACAGAAGTCAAAAGAGACCTACAATGAGAAGGTGTAAGTCTAAGGTAAGAAGTTGAGAGATCATGGACCACATACCTAGGACATTCATACCCTTTCCTATGACCACTAAATGGCCTCCCTCTACTGCCGAAGATCCACACACTAGCAACACCACTCCATCTCTAACAAGCAAGATATTGGAGTTGATAAGAAAAGTCGGAGGGGGAGAGGTCCTAGGGAATGAGTCGGCAGCGGGATGTTGTCGCAGTGGTGGTGGTACGAGAATAAGACAAGTGGGTGTGGGCCATTGTGTAACAGTCTTGTCTGTTACTCACCTTAAGAGCAGGAAGTCTTGTATGAGGAATGAGCAGAGGAGCAAGCACAGAGATAAACTAGGGGGGTGCAACGAGGTGAATTAGACTGAAGACTACAGCTCTACTCTACCCTCTATATATACTCTAATCCTACCCTCGGCATTAGACATGTGAATACGTTGGCTATGGCAACAGCCTATGCAATAGGCTGAACTATTATCCTACAGTGTTCTATCAGAGCTACTGATAGGTAACTAAGTTGAGTGATGTTCTACATCGGAAACTAGTTAAAGGAGATATCTCAGATATATCTAAGATCTATCTAATTGGAGGTATCTACGATCTATCCAGATCTATCTAAGATCCGTCTAAAGGGAGTTATCCCAGACATCTACGATCTNGGGGAACCGGGCCACTGGTACTGGTACCAATGTGGCGTTGTGTGAGGCACTAAAGTGTGGCACTCTATGCGTGGTGGCAAAAGCATTGAAAACTGTGACAGAGTGTTCCGATGGGTGGACCAGGGTTTTCAGCTTCAAAGCAAATACCGCGCAACTAGAACCTCGTCGGAGGCGGCTCAAGATGCAGAGGAGAGCGAGTCGCGGTGGCAAACAGGAGTAGAAATGTATTCAACCCTCGAAGAACTGTTGAAACCTTGTAAATAGATTGTATAATAGCTGTAGTACCTTTGTGTCGTCATCATAGCTGAAACTAATATAGAAATACATTTGCGTCCGGAAATGGAAACTTGCTGTGCGTGGGTCATTATTCCGTGATCTGATCTCCATAGATCTAAATACCCTGAACCCAATCCATCACCCGTCCGTACTCCTTTGGCTCAAGTCAAGTACGTCGGATAGTGAATACTACTTGACAGTGGCTGCGATGTCCTCCCGGATCGTGCATGATGCTTCAGGGAACCTCAGCCCCGGTAACGACATAATGCTCACACGGATACTCTCGACCATTGACTCGTCTAACAGAATCTACACCAAAATCACTTGCTGAGCAGATCGCCGATGTTTACAATATGAACTATGCCAATTACAAGCTCGAAATTGAGGCGACAAGACGTGGAGAGCAGCGCCACGGACGGGAGACCATGATGCCCGCCTCCGATCTCTATTACCGCGAACTGTTCTTGGAAGCCGTTGACTGCGAGACTGTTGGGAATCAGTCAAGGGCCAAGTACCTCTATCATACTGGCTGGAAGGAATTCAGAGAGAGGGCGTCTCGTCAGGGCCAAGGTGTCAGAGAGGANTTTGAGGTGTGGGTGAGGCATGAGTGGCTGCAGCATCAGGAGGATCGGCTCAGGCGCGAGGGTGTAGTAATTCCACGAGAATCACCGAGGTATAAGAGGGTTGGTCTGGAGGGTCGAAGGAACTTGTCGATTAGGATGCAGCGTTTTTGCGAGACGAGCATGAAGCATGACGGATTCGTGGACTGAGATTGACTCGAAGTCCTCGACTTACTGTTCTCGGAATCGGAATATCTTTGTCTTCGTGGTCGTCTACACAGTAAATACATATGTCATGAAAATACGACTGATTTGGAATCGTTTATCANGGATCCAACCGGGTAAGCGCCATGGACCAGAAAACGGTATATTGAACTGCTTTAACATCACCTATAGCTGCTATGATTAAGCATGATATCTGGGTAGTTGCCCTACGACCTGATGCATCCAGCCGGGTAGTAGCCCAGTAGGGTAGTTACCCTACTACCTGCAAGTTTAATGTCGTCAACCAAAATAAATTCCGATAAAATACCCCCTAAAATCGAATATTTTTTCGTGGCTGGGTAAATGTAAATGACATATGCCATCAAATAAGAATCTAGGGTAAATTAGRTACTGATGGGATRTTCCAAATAGGGTTTGAGATGATTTCCAGGCACCAAAMCTCATCAAAACTCCGAAATAGCCATCAATGAACCATCAGGGATCTTCATACCCTTCCCAAATAGGGTTGATATGGGTTCCCTTCCTTGGGGGATGCCAGCCGCAAATGTGGCGCTTTTTGGGAATGAGCTGGCACATRCAGGGGYACCTTKGGGCTGYCCCTYCCAGGGATTATTTTCGGAAATTGCTTGCATACATCCCTAATAGTCCCCATTGAAATATTAGAGCCAGGGGAGGCCAGGAAAGGTGRTAAAACAGCCAAAAAGTAGGGATGAGGAGAGCAGATATGGTACAGCTCCAGAATGGGAATAGCTACTGTCCTGAAACCACTTGCATCRTGTTCAGAGGGTTGAAAAACATAAGGCCCRCAATTTACAGCTTCCTCAAGCATGCAGAATAGGTAGTAATATAGGGGAAATGAATTTGGGAATGGGCAGATACATAATTTTATCCAGGATAGCTATGGTCAAGCGGGTTTCTGTAGTGTGTTACTATAGTATATANCACTCTGGGAATCTATCCCTGGGTCCTATAGACCAATAGAACAGGTACCAATCTCTGAAAAGCATAAAAATGGGGTATCAGGTATGGGTAMTGCAATTTGTTTGTCCCYTCAGGTTTTAGGCTCGGACTTATCTCTATACAGTATATAGACCCCAAAACAAGTMTTACTGCGCCCCCCAGGCTCYTGGATCTCTCAAAKAACACCCAGRAATCTGGGTGTGGCTGATGTGGCTGAAACTGRAAACCAGTTCTCCTCCTCCTCCTCCCCCATTCATCCTGGAGCAGTGGCGTGCTATCATAGTGTATATACTTGTATTATCGTAAATTAGAGCTATCTAAACCAGTATTAAAATGATGGGAAACTGTAGTAGTTCACAGTGGGAAAAGTGTGGGAAAAAGGTGGTAATTGGGTACTGGTATACAATTGGTACAGGTTCTGGGGGGTATGTAGGGTGTAATCAACTACTATTATGCATAGAATGACGGTATCAAATTATAGGAAAGGCCCCTTGAGAGGCTGCCTTGATATACTCTAGTTATAGATGGGGAGGAGGAGAAGAACAGGGGGGTCTGTAGTATTGCAGGCACATGGGGGATGGGTGAGATGGGTATGGGATATGTTTACTACATATATAAGGACTTCAGAACACTATCCAGACCTATCTACATCTCCCTGGATGTGCCCCAGTAAAAGAACTTTCCTCATGGTACCAAAAATACCACAAATTTACCCCTGGAGAGGGAGGCACTCACTGGGGAGTCAGGGCAAGGTCATATTCGTGTTCAGGAACCCAAAATACTTACCCATAGCCCTCTCTCACCTTCCCCATGTCCTACTCCCTTCAATAAGGCCGAAAAAAGATTGAAAATCTGTTGTGAAGTTGAAAGAAGTCAAGTAGTTCTAAGCTCAAGTGTGTCTCCAGACAGTATTTCAGGCATTATTGAGGGATATAAGATGGGGGGAAAGTAAGAGAGGGCCACAGGTATGTTTTTGAGGTCCCTGAACACGAATATGACCTTGCCCTGACTCCCCAGTGAGTGCCTCCCTCTCCAGGGGTAAATTTGTGGTATTTTTGATTCAGTTACGGTTTCCTTGCAAATGCATCAAAATATGGGTATAGTAGAATGAAAAGAGATAAGTAAGAGGTCAAGAGTATCTGTACTACGAACTCTTCGCATCGCAGGTCGAGCACCATCGTACATCTACACTATCTGGAGCAGTGGGTACACAATCGGGATGAAAGGTATGCACACATTTTTTACTGTCGAGATGGACGTAAATCTGTGGTAGTTCGACATCCCCAGCTCCAGGATCGTCGTCAGTCGGGCCAAGAACGCAGTGCTCAGACCAACATCGTAAGCCGACTTCTCGCTCCTTTTNCTCAACGGTTTCGCGCAGAGTGAGTTTGGGCTGTGGTGCTGGTGACTTGATAACGGGCTTGAGAACATCTGACTCCGAATCGAGGGTGGATAGTGTTGACGMTRCTGGGGGAGAAATAGGAWGCGTAATGGGTATAAGAGGAGAAGTAAACGGTGTTTCRGATTCAAGAGAAGGGGCAGGAGCAGGAGTTGAAGGGGTGAGGGTGGTCTCAGGAGAAACAGATTCTGTGACGGATTCCAAATCTGGTATCTCGGWTCGCGGYACTATAATAAACAACAGTCAGATATATGGCTGCGATGAAGTAGRGTGTAGATTTACCATCGAGGGTCCARGCTCCGATATACGTCCATTCTGAAACGCCTATGCGAACGAATCTTATCTCGCGCTCGTAGTTGATGACTGTGGTAGTGTGTGGAGGCCGGAGAGGACTGGGTACTGGGAAAGTCCGTACATCGGTGAGAGGATACAGGCTGAGCTAAACCCGAACAACTTACTAGCAAGACTGAACCTACACGTTGGACACGTTGCGGCTCGTCTCCATCCATTGCCAGTGGAGAACCACGGGGAGAGACATGAGGAATGAAAAACGTGATTGCAAGGCAGCGTAACAATCCTCGCTGAGGGTTCGACCTCGTCCAAAAGATTCTGCCAGCATATAACACAGTGAAGACCACTACCACCCTCGCATTTCTCCACACGGTCCAGACGCTTCAGCAGCCCTCTGGGGACTTCTTCGAGGCCGTCTATGACACTAGATACCCACTCAGTTTCTTCGTCATGGGACGTCCTACTGATGAAAGCCGGCGCATTCGTTTGCATACCTCTGCTGCCGTCGTCTTCTGGTAGTGATGGGTAGCCGCCGAATTCAAATGGCTCTAGCAGCGGAGGCATGTCGTCGTCCCAGTCGTCTTCTGAATCAGACACATACCGAAGAGAAGGCATATCTTCGTCGGTGTCCTCATCGATGGACAGAGAGTGTGTGTCCCCGTCTGACATGGCCGTCGCTACTCAGGTCGTCCCGAGATACGCGTGAAGAGAATGGAAGCACTTCGCCTGAGCAATCATTGCACACAATGCACATGTTCCTGGAATCCTGATCATGGCCGGAACCATGTCGGATTCGGAAGGGAGAATGGAGGGTTGGACCNAGGTGCTTTCTTCTCACCGAGACCATAATCATTTGCATCGACAAGTCAGGAGATAAGTGTATGCGCGCTCCGGCACGTCGAATATATCTGACATGAGTGCCCTCTTGCTGCACGAGTTCCTCCGGCCGAAGAACTCTAGGAAGATTATATCCAACAACTCTCCTTTCTTTTGAGCTTTCCTTCCGTAGGACAGAATCGGACCAGTGTGGAAGCAACAGAGTAACATGATATGATATTCCCATTGGGGTGCAAAGTTCAAAAGTTAGGAGTAATAAGTCTTCGCAAATGGAGAAAAACAGGACCTACACGATCTCGGTGTGTAGATTGAACGTCAGAATAGGATATAGGATATAGCTCTTAGAGTTGCCAGATTTGATTCCACGGATGTAGACAGCACAGCGTAAGACACAGACCTAGTCATACACAGAAATTTGACCGGATAGAATGGCTCAAGATTATTTGCCAGATGAGMCCAATACTTTCAGAGTTATGCAGAAAGATATGTCTGTTTGGTAGTGCAACTGCACCGGTAATAATGAGGGTTGAGTTTGAGTTGGAAATATAGTTGATCGTTGATCGCACGACTCGATTGAAACCCCGGTCCCAAACCTCAAGCACTCTCGCTCACATTGCCTCTCCGAGCCATCATGGACGAAGCTTACTATTCACTCCTCGAAAAAACTTGTTCATGTTACAAACTGCTTCTGTTTGTAGGAACTCTCTGGCTCATGATAAATTCTAAGCAGATAGCATCATGTGGCCAATCATTTTGTGGCGTGAATGTGCAATATGGCGGCTGCTTGTTTTTTTAAGTACAAAGTTTATGACAAGGCTATATCACTCAGGTGTATGCAACGAGTAGCACAGAATAATTGGATCAGAATAAGTACGGGTACAACACGAAAAGCCTGAGGCAGTAACCATCGTCCTTGAAGAGTACGCGAAAAAGTTCTAAGGTCTAAAAAGCAAATGTCCGTAATTGCTACATACAGAAGATGAGTACCCAGAGATAAAAGCACCGGAGATTTTGGTTAACAACGTCCTAATAAACGTACAACTGAAAGAAGTCCAAGATCAAGGTCAAGTAGCCCAGAGTCCATAGCAATCGCCTCTTATGGANGGGGAATGACTCAACAAAGTTCAAGATGTCCGATAATCGATAAAAGTCAGCGTATCATATCAAACGTCTGAGGTCACCCTTGTCCCATTGTAGACCACATTGGTCACTGCGAGACTCATGAAGAATCCGATTGACCCCTGCGGCAATGTCAGACCAACTTCGAGAAGGATTGTTTGCATAGAACTTACATCTCCAGTACCGTACTCCTCGAGAACAGCAATGTAGAAATCTCCATCACTGACGGTTTCACCTGTAGCCCAGCCTCCGGGGTTCTTAGAGAAGTCTGGCATGATCAGCTGGGAAGGAGCTGGGTTGGGTGGGTTCGGGTTTCCTGGCAGAGAGTTCAACGACGAAGATTATTTATCAAGGACATAAACGGTAGTTACCAGGATAGTTAGCTAACAATCGTGAATCAATGAGAATGACGAATGAGTATATAAAACAGAACCGCCTCACGTTCAGCAAATCTTCCGAAGTAGTAGCCTTGGGCGAAGGCATCGCTCGCAGCGAGATCTTGAGGCATCTCAGTGAGAAGAAATACAGTGTAGTTGAAGCTGGTGACGCCGTAGTCTGCCTTTGTATCATATTGCCAGTCGAACGGTTGCCCAGGAGTGAGATAATCTCCTTTCGCTGGTTTAACAATACCTCCAGGCGTGGGCTCTGTCTGGCGATTTTCAATCGGAATGGAATATGAGCAGAGGACGAGAGATAAGAGGAGAGGTAACAATGTGAACATAATCGTGAATTTCATGGAGGCAATGGGAGGGGGTCGTGTTGACAACTTGCAAGTCGTGTTTGGTGGGCTGAAGACGAAGGATCGCCTTCTTATAAGTACTCTATGAAAATAATATCCGATTCATCAGGTGCTCATTGCTCGTGGCTGCCACACGTCTGAGCTTCGGAACGGTGTGAGAGGAACACATTTTCACTTCCCGCTGTGGAGTATATAATTGACTCGAAGGACCAGAAGCAAATGGCCAATAAGATGGCAGAAGAATGAGGCGATTCTACGCCTGCGTGGAATATTCTAGTGAAGGATAGCAAGGACCTAGAAGCAGTTCAACTCTTTGGACTACTTGATGAACCGACCTCGACAGGGAAAGATAGAGCCTAATTGTGAGTCGCATGGACGAACAAACTATAACCATTCAGGGTTTCTCTACCGAGGCCAATGATAGTAAATCTACCCAATAGGAAAGATACTGGCACATTCATTGACCGAGTTTTCGAGGAACGAGAGTGTGCGTGCGGCCTGCGATTGGAAAGGGAGAACTCCGGGGCGGGGCGATAGAATCATGATCACCACATCGCGATAGTTGAGGAAGATCTGCGAGTGTCAGAAACTCTAACTCATCGTTGATGGAGCGTCCGGAGGAGAATGAAGCTGAACGAGGTCATTTAGAGAGACTTGAAACCCGGAGGTAGCGAAAGTGGATACCTTAGGTTGGCCAGATAAGACTGAACTACAGAAGACTACAGGATGACTTTGCGATAGCATATAGTCACCAGAAGATGTTCGTTTACACTTCAGCAAGACGTCAGGATGATGAACAGTGTTATAGCTTGGGTGAGGTGTAATTTCTGTGCACTCTCATGAGATTTAATTTTTTTCAGCACCAACTGGGCTGCTGTTATATGAGCAGGTTCTGACGACCTGAGCCAGGAAACCATGGAACAGATAGCAAAGACTGTTCAGCAGTGTTTCCCGTGAACAAAAGGTTGAATATACTGCTCGTCTATCAGGAAGGATTTGAAAATACATTCCGTAAAAAAAGGTAGCTGAGGACTTGAGCTTTGTTGGAGATTGAAAGATAAAGTTAGGATGTAGCAGCTCTGAATGAGTACTAGTAAAGTCGCCCGTTGCGCGCAAGGCGGGATGAGATCCGAGTAAAAGGATTTGAAGGTTCGGCCCGACTCAGCGTGAAGCGTGACACCCTTGATCTCGAACCACCATTATCATAACGTTCAGAACACAATCAATAAATACGCAGATGTCCCTTTCGACAAAATCTGAGCGCATACGAGAAAATCAAAGGCGCTCGAGACAACGGAAGAGAGAGTACGTCGCCTCACTGGAAAGTCGACTGGCTGCATTTGAAAGAGAAGGAGTAAAGGTAAAAGTCAACTTGATCCAAAGGGGCGGCCTATAATTTAACGAGATATACTTACAGGCCAACGTAGAGTTTCAAAATCAGGCCCGCGCAGTCCTTTCTGAGAATCGACTGCTACGGTCTTTACTAGAACAGAAAGGCATGACAAATGAAGATATCGACGTACGCCTTACGAACCTGCGATCCAAACAACATCATGTTTCATCAGATCCAGAAGGGACCTCAGTCCTTTCTACAGTATCTCACCATCCTTCTCTTGATATATTAGCACATGAGGCTCCCTCATCATCCCGTTGTAAATCCGTGTGCAGCAGCGCATACCCTTGCCTTCCCGTCAATGCGGCTAATGAGAACACCTCACCAACCCCACCAAGAATTTCACTACCAGAAGCAAATATCACTACCAACATACCAGCAGCTGCAACGCAAAGTCCCTCCGACGACAACTTGATCCTACAGACACTTTGGCAACTCACGACTCCTCCCTCAACTAGTAATGGCTCTCCCCTATCCCATCAGCTGTTACCAGTCGAGACTCCCTGTACGTTCACGCATCCAGAAGACGACCCCGATGGGCTCCTTGCTATCCTCCTAAACGGCGCCCCGTTTGCGGTCCCGACAGCGTCATTTACCTCGTGCGACTTTGCGTACCAGCTTATCAAGACGTTAAATTACCACCGCCCCACGCCCCTGAAGATGGCAGATATTGTTCTGAGGTGGCTCTGGGATGGATTTAGGGCTGCATCGGACGGTGTATCCTGCTGCGTGGTCGATGATCAAATACTGTACAACACAGCTCTCAATTTAATCATAGAAACGTGACGGTATGTAGAACAGTTCTGCAATTCTTTGAAATTCGTACTGAATAGGCTCCACGCCAAGACATGTCCGCTTTCTCTAGTCTGCTGAATAATTCATTCGGATTTCAATGCATAGACTTGATATGCCCCTACAAAAGCGTTGAAGTCGATGTCTATGGGCAAGGTCAATCCCTAAAGCAAGACCAGAGAAGGGAACATCGTACCACTATGATCTGGTAGCCGCTGTCGAACGGTCTCTACCTGATTCTGCGACGAATGCGAGCAGCCTTGTGTCCAAATAAAACGGCTTCAGAAAATGATCGGAATCGACACTCACAAGTGCTCGGTTGGATGGACCTGTATACATTCATATCTTTTTTGGTATCGACAAACACAACATCTTTTCACCGGAACACACTTAATCCGGGATTACCTCGACAGAACGATATACGGACCTTCGAAGCCAGCCTCAGCAAGCCAACATTCATACTTTTCTGCCTCCTTAGCACTGGCAATGCATTCCACGTAAAGTTTTATGTCCACTCTAACACTTTCTGGCAAAGGTGCTTTTAGCACCACGTCTGAGATTGACATACGTCCTCCGGGCTTTAGGATGCGGTAGATCTCCCGAAAAACAGCTGGAATGTCACTCTCTGGGACTAAATTAATTACGCAGTTCGAGCACACAATATCTGTGCTGTTGGAAGGGAGTGGGATGTCGGTGATGCGGGCCTTGATCTAGTTGTTAAATGGCTCAAAACGATCTTCCCTGAGAGCAGGGGACGATTTACGACTCACAAACTCGACGTTTGTATACTTTCCTTTCTCGGCGTTCTTGCGGGCGAGCGACAACATCGCGTCATTCATATCCACTCCAATACACTTTCCGGACGGGCCGACCTGCTTGGAAGCTAGAAATACATCAAGCCCACCGCCGGAGCCTAGGTCAACGAATATTTCCCCCTGCCCATATCTGAATGAGCTTGTCAAGGGGAACATAATCTATGATCTCACCTCTTTTAGGCGAGCTAGGATTAATGGATTGCCGCATGACAAGCCTAGATTCGCAGCAGCAGGCAGGCTTAGCAATTCGTCACCGGTATAGCCAAACGCAGTGGCTACCTTCTCACTATACTTGAGAGGCGGCGGATGAGCTGCACAAGAGGTATAGTGAGACTCCACAGCAGTGTTCGCTGGGTCGTCCATTGAGAATGAAGGGACGTACTACCGCAGTCTTACGGTCTTATATTCCGACTTCGTGGGATTCCTGGATGTCACTAGATGAATTTGATTGGCTAAAGAAGCGATAACCATGATTACTAGTGTCCACGTTTAGGGCGTCACTCGTTGAATTTGATTGGCCAATTCGTGTCCGCCATAGCTTCTTCAAAAAGTTGCCAACTTCAGAGCATATACTCAAGACTAGCGATCCTGTGATTACACCCCAGTCATTTATCAACAAGATTAGGGAGTGGTTTTACTTGGGTTTTATGCTACACTAGTTACTTCTCCCTTTATCCCATCTACTGGTTGGGACCAGCGCAATCTCTGCCTCAACCATAACGCCACATAACTAAGACCAAGTAGTACTGGAACTTCTACAAGTGGCCCTAAGCTACACATGAAACACTTCGATTGAGCGTTTTGCCAATGAGCACTGGATATACACTCACGAAGCAGCCAGGACCTCAGGAGATTCAGTACCAAACGATGCAATACCAACTGCGATTGCAAGTTCAAACTGGGGAGGCAGCCGATCAGTTATTGAAAATTTACAAACCGAAGTGTGACCTACATTATTTGATCCAGCAGTGAACGCTTGAGTAACAGCCATCTCATATCCCTTTTTCGTATTCCTTCGTCGAAAGAACAGCCAGAAAGAGAAGAATGTTGCGTTCCACACGATTGTAAAATACAAGACGAGCCTGCGGTTAAGTTTGAGTAAAGCTCTAAGAGGTTGATCTTTGAACAGACTTACGGGACACAAATACGAAACACTGTACCAATGTTGTCCACGATTCGTTTCCCCTAGTGAGGGGACCAAATATGAGAACAGGAGATGATGTAGGTAGGTAGGATGGTAACCTGACTAGCAAACAGTACGATGATTGTATAGAACAGCCCAAGCGGCGCGAGGATTCCGAAGTAGGCAAAAAACTTCTTCACATTAGTCGGCTGCAGTGTGTACAGAACCAGCAAACGAGTGACAACACCAGCTCCCAGTGGAATCCCTAGATACTACACCAACTATCAGCATGGGTGGCGGAAACTGAAACAACGTTGAATGGGAGACTCACGATTCCGACAGCACGAGAAGTTGCAGCGTAATTTAATTCTAAGGATCTTCCATCTTTGCTAC
Organism: Chondrostereum purpureum; assembly: GCA_004354395.1. Classification (NCBI taxonomy): domain Eukaryota; kingdom Fungi; phylum Basidiomycota; class Agaricomycetes; order Agaricales; family Cyphellaceae; genus Chondrostereum; species Chondrostereum purpureum. The sequence continues at coordinate 45,996 of LBLO01000069.1, read as the reverse complement.
CACCAAAATAGTTCAGAAAGAGGACCGCATAAGGCGAGAACAGGACGATCTGAAAATGAAGGATTAGATTGCAGTAGGACACAAGGTCTTGGACTTACTTGGAGTAATGAATTGAAGACAACAAGAATAGCACAATAGTTGGCGTCGCCTCGGCTGATGGTGTTCCAGATCAGCACCATAGCTGAACTTTGAAATGAGCTTTGATTAAAGACCAAGTATTGTAGATGTTACCGATACAACGAGCTGAATATATAAATCAATTCAGGAAGTATAGCAGAGCCGCAGAGGTCTTACCCACTCCGACCAAGAGAACTCCTTTGCGTTCTCTCTCTAAATCCGATTCCGGGAGGGTCATCCGATGCAACTGCGAGCATGATCAGCGGCGCGACAATCCAGTTCAGTACAAAGGAAATAGCAAGGTGAATCCATATAGTTCCTGTTCGTTGATGGTTAGCAAAAAATGAGATTCATCAAAATAGTGGCTCACGTTCGCGGAAGAGATCTGGAAGTCGTTCCCATTGTACTTTTGCTAGAGCTGGCCAGATCATGACGAGCAAACCGATCAGGATGGCTAAGAGGAACTTCAATTGACGCGATACAATAGAACCATCTGTGTTACATACGAATAGATACTCCATCCCATGTCGCACTTTCCTTGAACGCCCTTACTACGCCCACTTCCTACAGGAAGAGAGGTCAATGTTGAAGTTGATACTGAGATGTGGCGGCGTATTTACCGCGTAGACACCAATGAGCACACCTATGATCATAGCGAAAAGAACCAGAGGAGCTAGTAGACGATCTACCCAGCTCAGTGAGAGCCACAGATCTAGGTATATCATTTTAGCAAGCGGAAAAGGACGTTCATATTTACACACCTCGGAAATTGCCTTCCTTTGCTTGCTCCTCCTCCTTGGTGATTGACTCAAGAAGGATTTTCGGGGAACAAGGACTATTTCCCTCGCATGTTGATTCAAGTCCCATGCTTGTGATAAGGATACCATACTTTTGACATTGAGCACTTTATATACGTAGGTTGGGGGTATGAGAAGGTCACTCATGCGTTATGATTGGCTACATAAGAAAACTCGGGGTAGCGGAGTTCTTGGACGAACCCGGGCACAGTGGCTGTGACAATTAGGACTATCGCATTCTTGCCCATTCTCATTCATTGCTTGAATTCTTATCTCAATCTTTCTCACACATATATCCCAGTGAAATTTGACCATGGGCTCTGCTGCTAAATTTTTATCCAGCTATCTGAGTCTCAATAACCTTAGCCAATTCGCAGCTCAAACGTCGAGCATGATAGAAGGTGTATTTCGAAGTCACCTCTTCGTTTAAGGGCCCGAGCTGTCTCTTTCTCCTTCTAATCTTATGTTATGCAAGAGAAAACATCAGGCCCTTTCGAGGGACGGCCCGTCGAAACATGCTTAGGTATAACGCATTAGGAAAATATTCCGTTTAATTGATTGCGGACCCGTCTTTTCTTTTGTGGCACCTGTCTTGTTTCTTCCTCTCCGACAACCGAGAACAATATGCAATGTAAGTCTTTCGCGGTCTCGAGCCCTTGTCAGATTAATCATCAGGCACTCTCTACTCCAGCTTTCTCACCCCCTGTATGTCCCCACAAGTCACTAGGAGCGCCACACCCCCAAAGTAAGGATTAAGTTAGAGCATGAATACCCTTTGTAGAGGTCATATAAATGGTTATTATATGAATATTCCTGGATGATGACCTTTATTCCAGTATAGAATACGCTTCATGATGCATGGTTCGTGAAGACTTTAGCTTGAGGCTCGGGTGTTCATGTCGTATCCTTCCGACATGATGTGATCGCGATCTCTCCCTGACAGTCTTCCCCAGTTTTATACAAGACAGGTGCCTTTTATAATGCTCCAACTCAAGCGTGCTTGTCCCCCCTTCTCTCCCAGGTTCTTTCGTTCTAAAATCTGTCGCAATGACCTTTAGACCTCTTTCCATTTGGATTTTGTTACTCTCCTTCACCTGTTTGGTCTTCGCAGACGAGCTGGTCAAACGGGACACTACGGAAACTTGTGGGTGCTTCAATGGCCAATTGAGGGTCAAGAACTCTAGTGGTTCAACTGTCAGCGCCGGCACCTTTGCAAGTATGTATTGCATAGGCTTCCTCAAATCCCAATCTCTCACGTTCTGCAGGTACTCAATGCATGTGTAAGAGTGATGTAGCAGGGTTCGCTGCTAGTACAAATAGTGTCTGCAAGTCAGCGGTGAACATTGCTGGAGTAGCAGCCACCATTTCAGCCCTCGACAAGATGGTATGTCGTGCCCTTCTCGATGGTTTGTTGAAGCTCATGCCGTTTCCAGATTGACACCAGTTCTAACCACGGAACTTGTACATTCCACTCGAACGCTATTCACTATGGTTTGAATACGGGCTATTATTGCGACTTCACGTGTGGGAACGGATTCAGCAAAACTCTGGCCTATGTCCCCGGCTCGGGTTATCAGTACATTTGCAAGTGCAACTCACCAAAAGCAGTGTGCAGCAACGGACAGTGCGCAAATACATGCCCGTCGCCCGTTTCACCACCTCAGAAACGTGACCTCGAGTACTGGGGCAAGCAAAAACAAAAGAGTTGCAGCAAGGGATGGATTGCTTGTGGTCTTCCTGGAGGAGGGCCGAGAGATTGGCAGTGCATCGATGTCAGCAACGATTTGGAAAGTTGTGAGTACCGCCCCTGTGAGATGATTTCAAGGATACGAGCTAACGAGTACGAACAGGTGGGGGTTGTCCCATGGACCTACTCTTCTCCGTTTCCGGTCAAAACGTTGGAATGGATTGCTCTACCCTTCCAGGTGTCTCTGACGTTTCTTGTGTACGGGGGAACTGTGCAGTGCACAAATGTCTTCGCGGATATACAGTGTCTAGCTCTGGTCAACACTGTGAGATTGTGGGCAACGCCAAGTCACCTGTCTTTGGCATCCAGCACACACCATTGTGATTATCTTCATTACTTTCGGCGGGTGACCGTCTTGTAGGCTACTTAGAATTATCACTCAACAAGCTTCCCTCCTCATTTGGATGCGACTATCCTCCCTGTTTTTTCTTTCATATTTTGGGTCCGATGTATTATATATCGTTGTCAATGGTCTTTCAGCATCTTACATATTCCGCCGACTCGGAGTTGCCTCTATTATTGAATTACGGTGAGCTGACTTCATAATACATTTTCCTCTTCTGTTTGCTTTTTGCTCCCCAAGCATCAGCCACGCACAAAAGGCTCAATTCCAAGACTTGGACATGAACATCGAATTGACGCGCCGCCACCGTCACTCGGAGTAGAATATTCTCTTTTCAGTCCAGGGTGGAGGTTGCTTAGACGTTGCACTGGTTTGGTTACCACTCTTTCATCCCGTTGCGCCAGTTGCAAGCCGACTGTCGCAAGATCACTTCGAATCTGCTGCGATTCTCTGATAGTAATACCCTCGCACGGGTGACGTGGCGTGAGGGAAAACACTATATATATATGATACAGCATGGGACGGAACGGAGAGTACTCTTTTGAGGTGAACCGTCATGCGGTTACCAGTTGTGTCAGCGCTGGGCCTTAGTGCCCAGCTTCCACTTCAAATCCCAACTTCTATCAATACCACCATCATGCCATTTTCTTTCAAAGAGGGTCCAGAGGTGTTTACACCTAAGGATCTGGTTGAATTGGGCAGACCGGGTGCTGGTGTGGCCAACAGTGCGGGGGATATTGCTCTGATTTCTTACAGCCAATATTCCTTCGAGACCAAGACGTGAGTTTTCAATCGTTATCTTATTTTCCCATCTAAATTGCGAAATACACAGGAATAAGAAATCTCTCTATGTCACGTCCCTCACGGAAGGGGGTGCCGGTCCGGTTGAACTCTCATTTGGAAAGCTCGGTGAAGCTTTCTGGCTCACAGGAAGAGAGCTCGCGCACGTTGTCGAAAATGAGGCAGAGAAAAAGCTCGATCTTTATACATTCACTGTTTCATTTCAACCTCAGTTTTCTTCTTCAGAGCCTGTCTACGTTGGCTCGCTCCCGACCACTACTGCAACCAACTTCGTATATTCACCTGCAAGCGGTTACCTTGTCTTTTCTGACTATGTGTACGAGGACGGTGATCTAAACAAAGTGAAGGAACAGGACGAGGTTTGGGAGAACAGAGGGAACACGGCGTTTGTTTACGACGAGACATATGAAAGGCATTGGGACACATGGACAGGGCCCAAGAAACCCTCACTGTTCAGTGTCAAACTGAACGAGGACCCCGATCGTATTTGGCATTTGGGAGGTGCAATTAACAATGTACTGAAAGGAACTGGCCATGTAAGTTTGGTACTTGAACGTATTATCACCATCAATCTATTAACATGTGAACTCTCAGAACTGCCCTGTAGAGCCNTTCGGTGGAACAGATGATTTCGCAGTCTCGAGCCAACATATCCTTTACACTGCTAAAGATCCCCAGCTCCCTCAAGCCTGGCACACTAAGCAGAATGTATTGCCGTTCCGCCTCCATTCTTTCTGATCCATCATGCTGACGAGAGTTTAGATCTACATCGTCGACATCTCTGGGGCCGGTGCACCCCGAGAGCTCACTTCTGGAAAGCAAGGAGCTACTCATAGCCCTGTCTTCAATCGCGACGCGACTAAGGCGGCATGGCTAGAACTTGACGAGGATGGCTACGAGAGCGACAGAGCGAAAATAGTGATCTACGACCTCAGGAAGAATGTCAGATATACTCTCACGCAAAACTGGGATCGTTCTCCGGACACTCTCTCTGTCAGTGTTAGTTTTTTCAGATGGGGGACCCTCCTCACTTACGACATAAACTGTAGTTCTCTCAAGGAGGAGACTTCATCTATTTTACCGCAGGAGATTTGGCCCGGGTCAAGACATTCGTCCTTCCTCTCCCACCGACGCNATGGGAATCGACTACGGACCCTAAGTTGGAAGAGCCATATCTCACACCTGTCGCCATCACTGAAGACGGCGCTGCTTCAGGTTTACAAGCGCTTCTATGGGGTCGCATCCTGATTTCTAAATCTTCGTTGACGTCCCCGAATGACGTCTATCTTATTTCTGGCCTTGACAAACTCGAAGCTGCCATTCTCGCAAAGGCTACCGACGTCACTCAACTCGCTAGCGTAAGGAAGGTGACCAGCTTCACGTCCTCTGCGTTGCACAGCAAGGGTTTGAGCAAGGGAGAAGATTTCTGGTTCGAGGGTGCTGTGGGGATCAAGGTGCATGGTTGGGCGGTGAAACCTAAAGGTTGGAAAGAAGGCGAGGTGAAGAAGTATCCTGTTGTCCTTCTCATACACGGTGGGCCTCAAGGCGCTTGGGAGGATCAGTGGAGTACCAGATGGAACCCCAATGTATTTGCGCAGCAAGGCTACTTCACTGTTGCCATTAACCCTACAGGGAGCACAACATTTGGACAAGGTACGTGGTGAAGTGTCGCTATTTCGATGGCCGAGTGCGAGTCCATGCTGAATTCATTTTTCCAGCCTTTACCGATGCCATCACGAAGGACTGGGGTGGAAAACCTTTCGAAGATTTGCAAAAAGGATGGAAGTATGTTTTGGAACAATTCCCTGAGGTGAGTTGCTTCCGTTGCGAAAAGAGGATTCCCATTTGATCGAATAATTAATCCACTTATATTACCTAGATCGACGCGGACCGTGCTGTGGCCGCAGGTGCGAGCTGGGGTGGTTATGCGATCAAGTGTGTAACTCTATAGCTATCGATGGACTGCTCGTCCTAACAACCTGTATCTAGCTGGATTCAAGGGCACCCCGATCTTGGCTTCAACTTCAAAGCACTCGTCTGCCATGACGGTGTCTTCGATTCTAACTACAACGGGTACTCCACTGAGGAGCTCTTCTTCGTGAGTATACTTTGGCTGTTCTGGTTTCTTGGGTTACTCACTATCTGACTTGTTTAGTTCAACCACGACTGGGGAGGAAGACCTTGGGAGCCCGAGGCGAAGGCACTGTTGGACAAATTCAGTCCGCATCAGCATGTTAGCAACTGGTCAACACCCCAACTAATTATCCACGGAAGCAAGGATTATCGGCTGCCGGAGACAGAGGGCATCGGTGCCTTTCATGCCCTGCAACAGTATGATTTATGTTCTTGATCTCTCTAGGCTATATATTGAACGCGTTTTTCTAGACTTGGGATCCCCAGTCGTTTAGTGATATTCCCAGATGAAAACCATTGGGTACTGAAGCACGGAAATAGGTTTGTCTTCCGCTCTTGTTCAAAAAGATCTGCTGTTGATCAGTGATGCTTTATAGCTTGAAATGGCATTACGAGGTCTTCAGATGGTTCGACCAGTTCGTTGGAGAAAAATCATAGCTTAGCAGTAGAACAGTGTTAACAACAAAGTAAAGTGATTCTTGTACAACAAATCTATTCAATCTAGTCAATCACCAGAACGGATCGTCCCTGCATAGGTCTTGCTCTTATCACGGCTGCTCAGGGCTGGACTCGTAGCCGCATGCTGGATATATATCCAATTGGGCTCATTTACTTTATTAGTCTTGTGAGTGTTCGATCTCGAAATGCCGAGCCCGAATCGCCAAGTCCCACTCTCTTTCCGCCGCCAAACGACCTTGAAGCTCGAAGGCTCAACGATTTCCAGAAAATATGAGTCTACGGTACGGATTTTCTTGGACGTACATAATAATACTTACTATCTTCATTTGGAGCGGTGGCAAGTTTACGAAGGCGCACAGGCGCACAGATCGGCTGGGAAACTCAAACTCGTCGCGAGTTCTTTGTTGTTCCTGGCACCCCGTTTTCCAGGGTAACGCTCGAAAGTCAAAGATATGATTTCAGCTGTTCCTATTCTGGTCCTCATGAATAGCAATTTTGCGTCTAAACGCTGGGCTGCAAGCTGGTACAAGCATACCAGGAAGAATTGGGACCGAGAACATTAATATTAAACGCCACGGCACGACATGACTTTCTACCTTTCTGGACGTGATGTTCACATCTTATGTACGCTCTCGAGCGGCACTAAGAAAAGCCCGGACTTTATTCCTACCCACTCCCGTTGCCAGATCTCCAAGACTCAAGGAGGTATGTATTTGATGGATGACACGCCATGAACCCTGCATGTCTTCATTGCATATATCGTCGCATCTCGATCATATACACGGAGTCTCTTTCCCCTTCCCTCTCTTCCTCTCTTCTCTCAATAATGGTCGCGACAATCCACAACACGTCTGTGCTTGGGTGTTTCCTCAGGCTACTTTCTTTTCTGACTACTAGGACTTAGACTTGGGCTACTGTTCGACACCTTGGTGGTCTCGTCGGCGTATGTTTTTGCCTCCGTATTAGTGCCGAGGTTGCAGAAACTGAATAGCGCGTTGCATCCAGATTATTTGGAGGTCCGTCCACTACATTCCTCAAGAGGTACTTACTTTCTAACATACTTGATAGTGGGCTGTCTTCAAGCATGGTTCTACTTTCGTGCCCACCGGCGTAGAGATAGTTGGAAGATACAGGGCCTCGTAAGTCTTCAACATCTTCTGAACTATGCATATGTTGACTCTACGATAGGTTGCTGCAGTGATCATATGCGATGTCATCCAAATGGCCTTCCTGAGTGGTATGTGAGGAACTTAGATGCAGAGAGAAATTGACTGACCACATCCCTTCCTATTCTTAGCTGCCGTTTATGATTATTGTGTTTCCCGTGAGTGTCTTCCGCAACTCGGGCGCAGTAAAATTTACAACTTCCGAATAGACCAAGGAGATCCGACATATCTTGCGGTCCTTGTAGAGTGAGCGTGTTTTCCGCCCGCTGTTGATATTGGACGTCTTTTCTTATGCACACCCAGTACCCTGATCTTAGAACTGTTCTTTAGCGCTTTTATTGCACTATTTGTCCAACAGTATGCCTCTTTGTAACACTATCCTATCGTCTTAATTGACTTTCCTCCCCAGGTTTTACTGCTACCGTATCTACACCTGTGAGTACACGGATCCACTGGTCCCCGGAGTCCGCATCTTATGCCAGGAATGACAGTGAGCAAGAGTTGGCTTGTTACCGGATTTGTGGTGAGTTGCAGCATCTCTCTGGAGAGCTATCACAAGCTCACTGATGATGTCGTGCAGGCATTGCTAAGTTGGAGCACGTTCAGTAAGTCCCAGAGGATATCGAAAAAGGGAAACACCTTCTGACTTCCATGTTTCTCAATTGATAGTCACATTGATCAGTAAGGCTGCCTCTATTTTATCATTGCTCGTTACCTCATCCCGTTTCTCTCTTAGTATATACCGTCAAAGCGTGAGTAGGAGATTGTTCTGAGTACGCCGCAGACAAGATTGACTGATTAATTGACCTTCTAAGCCTCGGGTATTCCCTTACCATTGAATTGGGTCTCCTTCGAGTTCGTCGATTTTTCTTGTTTACTATTGCGTTCTCACTGTGCTGTAGACAATGTCTACGGTCACCAATAGTCTTGCAGCGGCCACTGACGTAGTGATATCGCTGGTCATGATTGGCATATTACAAAACGCTAAGACAGGATTCAAACGATCTACGGATGTTATCAATCGTTTGGTATGCTATATCCTGGACCGTGGTTCCGAGAATGTTCTGAACTGTTTGGTTTACAGATCATATTCACATTCAACACGGGTTTGTGAACTTGAAATATGTCTCTCAGTATGGTCTCATGTTCTGTTAGGACTCCCGACAAGTGCTTGTGCATTGGCCGCCGTGATTGGTGTAAGTGTTTTTCTAATATCGTACTGATCATTGATATTCACACTGTCGCAGATTAATGCGGCACCCGACACATACATTTACATATTTTTCTTTATCCTGAGTTTGTATTTTTCATCTCAAACTTTCATACAGTTTTCTAACGGCCTTCATTGTAGTGGGGCGATGTGAGTAACTCACTGTTTGAAACAGAGAAGTTAGGTTAATATCCTCATAGTCTATACGAATTCCTTGTTGGCTATCTTGAATTCACGAGACTTCATTCGGGATGGAGGAAATACCTCATCATCAGGTGATAATTACTCGATGTCAGCACCTCGCGGCGGTGTTTCTGGAGCGCAACGGGTGAGTACCTCAATTCACCTTTCAGGGTGGCGTTAGTTAAGTTGGTTGACCTGGCTGCAAAGGGACAAGACCCGATACAGATCCGTATCGAGACAACAACTCAAAACTTCAACCCAACGGTAAGATGCTGCCCAGGTTTAGCTTAAATTGACACTGACCGTTCTTCATCCAGGAATCTAGCCACGAGGAACTCTCGCAGACAAAGTCGAGTCAAATGGTATGAGGGCTGAGGGGTATGTCTGTGCGCTATTGCACTCTACTACTATGTTGCATTACAGTATTACATATATACATTTATATCTCTCCTTATTCAGGGCAGGGCCAAAATTACCGTCCACTTTTGCTTGAATCTAGAGTGAGGTCCCGACGCGTACCTTCCTTTTCGGGGATAAATGTTGCAAAAGAAGGAGTTAGATTACGGTCACGCACGGTGCACGCCCACCCGGCAGAAATTTGTTTCCATACCGCGCGTAGCTACCTATTTTTAGTCACCTGTGTGTCATGTCGTCGTTCTTCTTACGCTCGCTTGTGGGCTACAGCTCCTTTTTCATCAACACAACCTACAACACTCTCTTTTACTCCCCTCCACGGTCACCGTCGACGTCGACGAGCCACTTGCAACATGGATCAGAGTCGTTCCTCTTCTACGACGCGGCTTTCGCCCTACTCTTCAGGTTCTCCAGCCTCTTCGTCAGCTCAACTGGTTCCAGGATCAGGAGGTTGGTTTCTGGCTTGCAATGCTGTACTCTCACTCTCACTAACCATACAACTCAAGTGACCCTGTCGTCAGCAGATTCTCTGGCCGAAAAGGTATATCTTTTCTGCACAATGGTTACAACGTCTCAATTAATGACTTCTGCCCCTCAAGTATTCGCTGGCTGCAGACCCCCGTCAATGGGGCTCCGGACTCACCGCTAACGATAGGCCTGAGCCAGACGACCATCTTCACGCTCCTGATCCTCGTCGTGACTACAAAGTGGACTCGGGAGGCACAATGTTCACCTGGCGTGGATTTACTAACCTAGGTTTCCTCTTCGTGCTGGCGCTAGGTCTCATAATGCTGTTGTATGTTGGGAGTTCTGCATCGAGATACGAACGATCCCCTGATGGTTTCCTTTCCCATACTAATAGCGCTGGATTCCCTGTCATCACATTTTTTACGACGAAAGTGCAGAAAACAAAGGGAGGTTTCAATCTGGGAGGTACGGACGTTCAGTTAGACCTCTATTTCCCTCTAACAGTTTCTTGCGCACGTAATTCAGGGACAAACGCAAGCGGGCAAGTACCAGGTAGGNCGCCTTGTACTACCGTTTCTATGATTCTTTTGTAATGATAGCCTGGTAGCCATGGCTGGTAACTTCGGCTTGATCGACAGAGACACTCCCGAGGCTGAGTACACGATAAAACCTTACTACAAGACGTCGGAGGAATGGGAATTGGTTTTCAGCGACGAATTCAACACAGATGGTAGATCGTTCTATCCTGGAGACGATCCATATTGGGAGGCAGTGGATTTGCATTACTGGGGTGTGAGTACGTTTCTTTCTTCGAGGTCAAGTAAACTCATTTTTGGCACTACTAGACCAACAATTTGGAATGGTATACGCCCGAGGCCATCACAACAAAGGACGGGGCTCTCGTAGTTACTTTGGATGACAAGCCCACGAGAGGAATGGAGTGAGTTCCTTGCCGCTGATGATTGCACTCGTTCGCTCAAGTCATGTCAGCTACTCTGGTGGAATGATGTCAACCTGGAATAAGTTTTGCTTTACCGGTGGTCTGATTCTCTCCGCCGTTAACCTCCCAGGAACTTGGAATGTCGCTGGGTAAGACGACAAATTTCTCTCTGAACTGAAGGGTACTGATTGCGCTCCCCAGTCTATGGCCCGCTGTGTGGAGTATGTTTATTTCATTTTATAGGAAATCACCAGGTGCTAAATTGTGCCTTCGTAGCCATGGGTAACTTGGGGCGTGCTGGATATGGTGCTAGTTTAGATGGCACATGGCCTTACAGTTATGATTCCTGCGATGTTGGCACGGTGTCTAATCAGACAGTAAACGGTCTTCCCGTGGCTGCTACTGAGAATGGTGATGCTGGACAAGGTGGCATTCTATCCTTCCTTCCCGGACAGAGACTATCTCGATGCACATGCCCCGGGGAGTCCCATCCAGGTCCGGTTCATGCTGACGGTACCTACGTCGGTCGCGCAGCTCCTGAGATCGACATCATCGAAGCTCAGGTTGTTGTTGCTGGAGCGGATACCCACGGAGAGGTATCTCAGTCTTGCCAATGGGCTGTGAGTTGTTGCAGGCGAGATGTTTCCTAATAGTATACTGACATAATCTCCCCAGCCATTCAACGAAAAATATGAATGGTTTGACACTCCTGACAACTACATCGTCTATAACACAACATCTACAATGCTCAACGCGTACAAAGGAGGTGCTTTCCAACAGGCTAGTTCAGCTGTATCACGTACCAGTGAGTGTTACATTCGCATCAATCATGTCTTAGATATTCAGTGATTGCCAGCTTCGAGATGTTACGAGCTGGTTGACCCCTGTTACTACATCTACGGATTTGAGTACAAGCCCGGGTTCGACGATGCGGTAAGCTACACTTGTTATTGCACGGGCTACATAACTCATAAGACTCTAGTACATTACTTGGGTAAACGAGGGCAAGGCGGCTTGGACCATTCTATCTGCAGGATTGGCTGCTGATCCGGCTGTGGAAATTGGAGCCCGCCCTATTCCCGAGGAGCCTATGGTAAGCTGAGACCCCACATCGCATTAGTCGACCTATTGACGCTTTCCGTAGTATATCCTTGTTAACTTGGGTAAGAATGAATCTGGTGTTTTGTTCTAACGGAGCTGACGCTTTGCTTGGAAGGCATGTCATATAACTTCGGTGTAAGTCATGTCGATACATGCTATGGGCTAAAATCACTTAAAACCTATTTCCAGGCTGTCGATCTTGAGCATCTTGATTTCCCAATTCATATGCGCATTGACTGGATTCGTGTCTATCAACCTCCCGACGCTATCAACGTTGGATGTGATCCGGATGATTTCCCTACGAAGGCCTATATCGAGGAGTATATTGAAGCTTGTATGTCACTCCTCCATGTCATTATAATGAGTTTTTTGACGATTGTTCTACTTTTCTCCAACAGACACGGTATGATCTCACATGTCGGGGTTTTTTTTATTCGTACTAACTTCGGCGATTTTTAGAATCCTAATCTTACAACCTGGGTGGTACGTTTCTTACTTTGACACGATGCACATGTCGTCGTTCTAACGAATATGTTTATAGGACGACTACAAGCAAACTATTCCCAAGAACAGCTTCCTCGGAGAGTGCTAGCAGAACGGCAGTGGTTACTTCACATTTTTCTTCATCTAGGTTGGTACCTTATCCTGCACTCAACGATCTCATTTCAAGCATCCGCATCATCCATACCCACTTCACGCATTGTTTTTTTTTTCATCGCTAGCATAGTAGATAGTATAGAGTAGACGTTTATTGCTTCTGAGTGGGATTGGGAATCTCCATTAATATCCTATGTGTTTTTATACAACCAGTGCTCGGTTNCGATTTTCAACTTCGATAAAACTGGATAATGTACAATTGAACAAGCTGGATGGATGGATATGGATGTACGACCGATTGCAGACTGACTGCTCGGTCACTACATTGATCTACCTGGGTCTCCAACTGACAAGCTTACTTGAGAATGATGTGACCTTGATTTGACCAGACATATCACCCCGCAGCACGGTGACAACAATGAGTATGGCAGCCTTTAAAATGGAGTTGCATTGCCGCTCTCAATCAAAGATYTGAGTATCATGTAGTCTATAAGCATGTGTGGCTATCCAGGACTATAGACCTCAGTATCGAGACAGTAAATCAACTGCTCTGGATCACAATTTGTATGTTCCTTAACTTTGATATGGAAGGCGTACTGATATCCCGTGAGTAGTGATATCTCGAAAGGACTTATTTAGTATAAAGTCAAGGCTTGTGATCTGTGAAAGCCAGCCTATCTCAATCATGAACCAGAACATTGCTGAAGCCGCGTGAGTAGTTTGGTAGTACTTCTTATAATTAAGCAATGACCTATGTCATCCCTCAGCCATGGCCCTATGTTCATTGGTACGAAGTTACTCTATATCGCTGTCTTGCTTTTATCTAAATATTTTTCAGGCTACATACTGAACATATTCCTGTATGGAGTTATGCTAATACAAGTGTATCTGTACCATACTTCCTTCAGACAGTAAGTACGGAACTCACTGAACGTACACCACTTTTCTAACATTGAGTCTCTCAGAGATAAATTTTGGCTTAAAACAATTGTTAGACATTTCACAGATGCTCTGATAAATTCCCACTTAGCAAATCGTCGACAGGTAACCATCTTATTCCTCGCAGATACCGCCAACGCCATTCTTGAGGGCTACTACTTGTACGATTCATTGATTCTCCATTTCGGTCAGCTATCCCATCCTAAGAAGTGGATACAAGTTCTTAGTGCTCACTGATACAGGGGACCAAGACTTCCTTTTGTCTGCAAACTGGAGTACGTGGTCCGTATTCTGACAAGATAGCCAGTCTAAACTGTTTCTATCTAGTATTTGCCACAGGTTTATTCTTGTCCTCTTAATGAAACTGACATGTTCTAATGGATCTTCATTACAGAACCGGCTCTTTCAACTCTCATCGCAACCTATGTCCAACTCTTCTATGCTTGGCGTATTAATATCATTGCAAAAANGCGTTGGATCACTGTTAGTGTGGTTGTTCTAGCGTTTTCTCAACTGGGTATGTGCCCCAAAAATCCCTGAGCTCGTGCTAAATAGGGTCATAGTCGGAGGGATGACCACAGCTGTCAATGTCCAGAATCACTCCAAGTTTTCTCGCGATGATACTATGCATCCTGAGGTCAGAATCCTTTGCACAAGTTTCCCTGAGATTCAAACCTCATACTAAAACATTCGGTGGCAGTGGCATGTGGTATTATGGGCAATTGGTCGGACGCTCTGTGACCTTTCTATTGCTATCACCCTTGTTTGCTGCCTGTAAGTCCGGGTTTATCTCAAAGTTGGAGAGAGGCACTGATCGCATCCTTTAGGGTCTGTGCCATCCATATCAGCACAAGGCTTCTGTAGCTGATTTGGTACAGAGCGCTCGTAAGACTGGGTTTGAGAAATCAGATCAGATGATTAACAGGATCATTCGATGTAAGGGAAAGAGTCCATCCCAAAGAGCTGGGTTTAATGGACATTTCTACTTGTAGTGACAGTCCAGACGGGGGTTATAACAACAACAGCAGGGATAGTTCAATTTACCCTATTCCTAGTGGACGTAAGTTCGACAAAGAGTCTTTTTCTATGGCTTACTGACCTTGTTATTTGTGTAGAAATCTGGAAAGTAAGATATGTACACCTCTCTCTTCGTGGGCAATTCTAACAATCTGGTATCATCAATCAAGGCACTTGGTCATTGGCTTCTTTGTCTCCAAGTTGTACTCCAACGCCCTCATGAGCAGTCTCAATTCGCGTCCCACCAGAGTGGATAGTACAAACTCAGGAAGGTCTGCAAACACTGAAGGCATTATCGATGATGCCTGGGCAGTTGCGGACAGAATTGGAGTGCAGGAATCGTCCGCAAGGTCTGGGGGCATTGTAATCCAGGTCGAGTCGCATCAGATGCATGATATGGGTACAAGGACTTCTCAGGATGCGACTAAGATTGTGGACGGGGCTATCTGGCCCCAGATCAAGTGAGATGGAGAAACGTTCAGACGTTACAGTGGTCAATATATACAACTGGAGCCTGGAAGCTATGCACCATATTAAATATTACTTCTACCTTTATTTCTCTGCGGACAAGTACTGGTTTTATGCACCTGGTAACTTGAAACATCAATGTCATATATCCAAGTCCAGCTCCTACAGTTGTTCTATCGGACACTCCACATTGTTTACTTCCACTTCCATCGCCACAAGTTCTGATTGTTCCTGAATGATTATCATGACCACACTAAGATAACATGGATGCATTGGATTCCACTAAACATCGAGGTCGAGGGCGCCACCTATTCGGAATTCCCGCCTCTCGATTGCTGTGGTATTCAGGCTCCTAAAACCAGCCGTCGATATAGCGTTTCACCTCTGCGAGTTCAGGAAGTGAAGTCTCCGATGAGATATGATGGTGGATTACATAAGATAATATAAGATGACATGAATATGATTTGAAGTTGATTATATAAGAAAGATTTTGTTCACGCTATATGACGGCTGGAAAACTGTACTCGGACTGAGAAAAATGGACCCGCGTCTGACATCGGCGCGCTGGCTTCTGCCTTGAATCCAGCTATTTCTTCTTTATTCTGCTGCCACCAGTCGCTCTCGAGCTGCTGAAGAGCGGAATTTGACATCTCGCCTGTTTTCTCTCTAAACTCGGTGCTCAGAGCATCAACAGAGTTTATTTATATCACCTCAATGAAGATCCGTAAGAGTTTCATGTATGCTCTGGGGGTGATGGTAGTGGGAGAGAGGATGGTTAGGCGCGTTAAACAAACAAGACGTTCACAGATCACGTGTATTTTGAGAACGTGACTGACGCGACCACGTAACGCGTTTGTGACTCACGCGTGCGATTTTTCTTTACCGCGCAACTTTACCAGTATGGCCCCCTCCAAACGTCCGAGAATTGATGCATACCGGGACCCGATAGTTATACCTGGGCACTACGGTGTTGTTCATCATCGTGAAGTCGGAATCAATGCGCTGGGGATCTCAACTTCAACGTCGCGCCACCCCGCTAATTCTACATCAACTTGGACAATTGGGCAGTCGTGGTACCCTGATAATAGGGATTTCGGGGTTATGGAGGATGGTATAGACAACAATAATGACGAGGTAATTCAAGTCACCCTAGGGAAACGAAAACGTGGGGGTAGAAACCCTAGGAGCCGAGTCTCAGTAAGCTCTTCAGTCAGAGTATCAATTTAGTGATACTTATGAACTTACAGCGAAGAACACATAAGATATGGCAAGAGAGACACAGAGATACATATCTCGATGAATCCCTTCGTCATTCCGGACGCGGTGATTTCTATCAAGCGCACAATTGTCCCGATTGCAAGGCTCGCAAGGCCGTTTCCTGTGGCGCTCCCGAATACCGCTGCAGGGATTGCTTTCTTCCGGATCTCGTCTGCAGCGAGTGTTGCGTACGAAGGCATACCATGGATCCCCTCCATGTTATTGAGGTAGGTACCTTCATCATCTATTTCACCAACTGCTGAGCTTCCTTAGAAATGGAATGGAACATACTTCAAGAAGGATACTCTACAAAACCTCGGACTACGGATACAATTAAATCACAAGTACACCCGCTGCGTCAAGCCACAAGCTGCCAGCAAAACATTCCAAATTTTGCACACCAACGGAATCCACAACGTCTCAATTGACTTCTGCGACTGCGAGCGCCGTACTCCCTTCCACATCCAACTCCTACGTCGGCAGATCTACCCCAGCAGCCAGATCGTTATCAAGACCTGCGCGTCTTTCCGTCTTTTGGAGATGCTCCACCTGCTAGCCCTTGTTTCGAAAGGGTCTACGTACGACTTCTATAGGACAATCGAGAAACTCACCAATAACACTGGCGTCAACGTCCCGCCTTCTCGATACCGCGCCCTCGTCCGGATGACTCTTCAGTGGCGCCATTTGAAGATGATGAAGCGAGGAGGACGTGGGCATGATGTTACAGGGCCAGCGGGGACTAAGGATGGAGAGCTCGCGATCCGCTGCCCTTCATGCCCGCATCCCGGAATTAACCTGCCAGTAGGATGGGACTCGGCACCTGACGAATGGAAGTAAGTAACTCCTCCACCTAGATCATGGCACTGAGCTGACCTCTCACTTTAGATATCTCTACGCTCTTGTCTTATGCATGGACGCCAACTTTCGCCTCAAGAACCAGCTGGTGTCCTCCTATTCTCGGGACACCGACCTTGGAAACGGCTGGTCCTACTTCGTGCCGCGTCTACCGTATGAGGCGTATGTGCTCTCTCATGCAAAGGAAACGGATGTAGGCAGCGTTTCTCTGTCCTGCAGCATCCCGAGCTTATGATTGCTTTTGTAGATTAGCAGTTGCGTCGGGTTTATGGCAATCGCCAAGGCAGCAACTCACAACAGTAAGGGTTAASGGAGAAATGTGAACATAGTCACTCACATGTCCTCGCGTCTTAAATGCCTTCACAGCAATCAAGTCAAAGCGCGACCTGGCCCAAATTGTAAGACAATGAACTGATGGTTTGAGTCAAGGGTAGTGTGTGACTTGTCACAACGGACGCGACGCGTTCATAACTTTGTCCAAATCAGGACGACAAATGTTTGATGGTGAGATATTCGCCACATGATGACTCTGTTGGAATATATCTTTCGTTCCCATTGCATACCACCATGAACTCACCACTATGGCTGCGAATTGCGTCCTTTCAGCGAGCAAAATACATCAGAGTCCAAGCACTAACAGTGTGTTAGACATTTATTAGCGCAAGTCGATACACTGCCACCTCGGACTACCAAAATAATAAAATACAATGCACGGATTCCGAGGACTTTGAACAAGCTACTGAATGGTACATATGGGTTGGACTCAAGCTCACTTTTTATGGCAATGTAATCTTTTTCTCATTGCATGTTTTGTGGCCTGAGAACTCCGTTCAATATTCAGCCTCGATGGTAAACAATCACGCTGGAGAATCCATTGAGGGTAATTATCGGTGAAGAGTTTTATCTTACCTTTTAGTGGAGTGAGGTGGATCGGATGATAAGGCGGCCCTATTTTGTAATCGCAAAGAATTGGATGGTAGCTATGACATTTCTAATATAGTATTACAGGAATAGGTAGTCCGTTAACAGATAGTGAATACATGGGTATAAATACAGGTCATCAAGTGGTATATAAGTAGGCGACACAGAGCCACATAGTGGCAAATTTGGAGGCAAGTCAGCTCCTAAACACTATCTGTACCTCAAAGAAATACATCATCGTCGACCCCAGCAGCAACATCTCCCTTCTGACCTGTCCTCTTCAATGCGCGTGAAGGGAGCTTCGCGATAACTCTCTTCTTTCGGGGTGCAGGTGTCATAGGCTGGTCCTTGACGCGCATTATACGATGTTCTTCTCGGGCTAGCCTAGCCTCGAAATGTTCTTCAGTCTCACCAAATTGACATCCAATCCCATGGGGGTTTTCATCTTCAATGATGTGACTGAAACTCCCATAGGGATTCCATGACTGGAACCACTCCCGGTGCTTGTAGAGTCCAAGATCCTCCGCAACTGCACGTAATTCTGTACAGGGGATAATCTTGGATATGTTGGAAGGACGATACCCGCCTCTCAGCGGGGTGTGCTCATGGAGATCATAGTGGCATTGGTGCCCCACATGACATTGATCAAGATTGATGATACGAAATTGCAACCGCTCGACATCGACGTAGACGTTCGCGGGATTGAAATCGCTGTGTTCGATTCTATATTTGGTGTGAAGTTTAATAAAGGCATTTAGCACAAGCCATCTACCATAGACTAGTTTAGAACCAACCGAGAGAACATATAAGAATGTCGTTCTTACCTGAAACGCGTTGGCCAAAACTTGCCATCGACCATGAACTGAGACATCGCCCCATCCCCGAAATACTCTGTTATCATGAACTCTACTTCCGCGCTGCGGTTTCCGTCTCTGAAAATGGTGTTGTAGTATCCATAGAACTTGGGGATGAGTTGATCCTCTGCCTTCGATAAATCCCCTGTATAGAGATCGGCCTCATCACGCAACCTGCGTTCGTGGCCTACAGCAGCAAACTTGACGAGAACAACTCGTTGTCTGCGCCTTTGAGAATCGACGAGGATGCCCTTCCATGTTTCAGATGTGCTATGTCTAGGCATGGAGAGCTCTTCGTTGAGAACGAGGGTATCATAATAACGCTCGTAGTGGTTGTAGTGAATCGGATAGAAGGGGTCGGCTTCCTCACAATCGTCAAAAGAGATAGTTGTGACRTGGGGGTCAGAGAGTACGATRCGCATCGTAGGATGATGATCAGTGTTGGAGTTTGAGTGAGAGAAAGAAAGCTCAGCTCTTGGTTTATGTACGCGGACGCGGGTCCAACGAACATGAGGCTCATCTCGACCATATTTGGTCTACAATGGACAAACCTATCGGGCCGAACGCCACCTCCGCCGAGTGAAGGTAGGAGAGACATATGAGGTGTCTTGTCACGGTCGGGCCGTATGTCCCTGGTTCAAGCTCTTGTTACCGTGTGGCTGGGATTCGCCGTTTCGTAGTGGAGTGTACCGAGCAAACTCTCGTACAAGATATTGATATCAGATTCTGACTGACCTCAACGTGCTCGAAACCATTAGAATTCTAGGTTGGTGTATGGAGAGATTTCAATTGGCAACTCTTGCTACCTTATACTAGTTGCTCTGTGGGCTCCCGTGTGTGACAGGGAAACTGGATCGAATGTTTCCCTTCCACGGTGGCGTTCATCATATTTTCCTCGAGATTCGTGTACCAGCATGACAATAAAAGCCTAGGATACCTTCTTAGAGCAATAAGAAATGGATGGTTCTCGATGTAAAAGCATGATCATCGTACCTTTCTCCAGATCCAGCATGATCTGGGTCAAGCTGCGCAATCCCGACAGAGATCGTAATGCTTGTACCGTGCGATGGCATTCAGCGAAGCACCAATGGATCTTATCATGGAAAGTACCAATCTGAGCATCTGACAGCACGCTGTGTGCAATCGCGTCTTCGGACAATAGGCCTTGATGTGACCAACAGGTGAACGGCGCTGAACACAGCAGATTTTTGATGGAAACTGCAGTAATGCAACATCTAAATTATACCCCACTCAAATCTAATCTATAGAACCGTAATCTCCGACTAGAAATGACTCTGAATCCGTGAGATTGGGACGAATGTATGTGTCAATGGAAGGGAGGTAGACGAGAAATCCAGTATTTGTGCTAACAATATTACGCAGTCAGTACCCTTGAGAAGATGTCCGTCCGCTTGAAATTGCAAATACCACTGTTAACGCTCTCAATCTGACGCTATCCAGTGCTTGCCACAGAAGTGAAGAAATATCAGAACTGACATAGTGAGCCAGGTGAGCGCGTCAGAATCCCTTCTGTTTCCATCTAATGGTCGGAATTCAGTGTCAAATCCGTGGTGTCTTGCCTCATCGATACAGTATGTTAGGCTGCGTGAGCCAACGAAAAAATGTAGTGCCAGGTCAAGCAAGTGCCAGCGGAAAGAGGCCTCCAAGTAACACAGCCACAGCCTCAGCCTGTGGGATGTGGCGTTCCTGGACCAGCGGTTTTGTACGGGCCTGTCCCCATGGGCGTAAACTCAGATAAGAAGAGAGGGTGTACAAAAACGTATAGACATTGAAGATCAAATTTCCAAACTATTTAAGCTCGATATACATACATACATGTCCTTACGCTAAACAGACGATTGCATGCATTATTAATTCAACGCCACATAGATATTACATGCGATTGTTGAACTTGGGGTGGTTCTCACAATCCTTGGGTGTCTTCTTCGTATCCCTCAGTGAGCGGCGAGGAATCCTCGAGATCTGTCGTTTCTTGGGAGGTTGAGGAGTTCTCCAAGCGTTTTGATCCTGATTCCGGCAAGCTCTAGCCAGTTCACGCTGCACTCGTTCATGATAAGCCTTGGATTTCACATTTTCTTCACGATGTCGCCAGACTTTGAATGCGACTTTGGGATACGCTGGGGCCATCTTTCCATCTATTCGAGGAACAAAACAATATTGGTCTAAGCATCCGAAGCTGAATTTAAGAAAGGCAAGAAGATACTCACTAAGCTTGTAAAGCCCCAAATCCTCTGTTATTGCCCGCAGCTCCGCGCAGGGAATGAGGTTACAGATATTTCTAGGTCGATACCCACCTTCCAGAGGTATGTGCTCTTCGGGGTCGAAGCCGCAATTATGGTTGACTTGGCTGTCGTGGAAGTTGACGATGCGTATGTTGACATCCACGTCTACATAAACATTCTTGGGGTGAATAACGTTGTGCGCAACACCAAATTCTTTATGGAGTCGTGCATATGCCTCCCAAACATGCCATCTGGGGGTAATGGTACGAAATTAAAGTCAGCCCGAGAGAAAAGGTAAACAGGGTACACCGTACCGGGACTTAACAGGCCAAATCGAGTCTGGGTCTTTCACTGTAAACTTATCCATGCTCCCAACACCGAAAAGTTCCGTGATCATAAATTCAATGTTTGAGATCGTGTTCCCGTGTGTTGCCACCGCAGAATATAGGCCATAGAACATGGGAACAAGATATCCTTGTGCATCTAGCAATGGACCTGTATACAACTCTGCCTCCCGGTACAACCTACCTTCATGACCAGGAGTTACCAATTTCACCAGGACAGGTAGGAGAATATCTTCGGTAGTGACGAGAGATCCTGAGCAGGTCTTGACTTTTCCATCCTTGGAACTGTCCACCGTTTTCTCGATGAACAAAGTGCTGAAATGCAAGTTATGAAGTGAGGAGTTGATAGGATAACGAGGGTTTGGACGATCGCAATCCTGAATCTTGAGGTTGTCGGAATTGGAAAGAAACGAGACAAGCATGGGACAAGACGGTCTCGGGGAGAGATTGGAACAATGATGAAGGGGGAAGAAAGGATACCGGTTGATTATAAATGTTTCGGCAAACGCGAAAACGCGAGTCCTGCAGAACACGAGGCACGTTTTTCCCTTTTTGAGCCTACAATGAGTGTAGGTCCAAGGGGAGGTCCATACAAAAGCTGTCACAACACATTCGGCAATTACTATCCCAAACGGGAAGATACCTTGACTCGTGTTCAAAAGCCGCTGATAATGACCGTCGGGGCAATATCATGACCCAGAATGTGCAAATTCTATGATGCAAAGCTCANGGCTCAAGGTGCCCTAGAGTTCAGTAGTCACGATGGCTTGCGATGAGTGAGGACTAGTGAGGATCTGCGCACCTGCCNTTTTTGTGCATCACCTCCTACGGTATTGGAGAATTCGAATGGGTGGTTGCCGCCCACTACATCATCATCAACTGACTGTGAAGTCGAAGCAACGAAGACGGATAGAGTGTGCTATAAACCACTCATCCGCTGCTGGCTCGTTTCTTGCAGGGTTCGAGATTTGTTTCCCCTCAAGTCTTACCGTTCCCCCACGTCATGGTCACCACAGGACTGAGAAGACATGGATCTCCCGAGCTTCCGTTGTGAATATTTCACCGAACCCTTCACTGAGCTGGCTTCACGGATAACTTTCTTGACTCGTGAACTCGGGAGAACATTCTTTTCTCAGCCCCATTTCTCTCCCGACCGATGTTCTACCAATATCAGGCTTCGTGTTCTATGTCCGTTTTCTCTTTTGTAAGGACTGCTGTTCTCCGTTTCATGCATTTCCCAACGTCTTCTGTTCATTCTCTAGCCTGTTGTTCTNCCCCTGTNAAAAGAAATCCCCTTRCCTATATAACAATTTCTCAAGTACGTCTTGCCCTCGAAGTTGGACTACGCTTAACCTGAACCATAGTCCAAGCTCCGTCATTTCGCTTTCGCATAAGTTTCCTATTCCGTTATTTATCGTCCCGAGGATGTGGGCATATGTATGCCTATTTCGTTCTACTTTTCCTCAACACTTACACCTCATCCCGAGTCTAAGTCTTCGCCTCCGCCTCAATCCTCTGACTTCGACTTTATCTTTCGATCCGCAGAGCCCTAATCCACAGCACATCTCCGTGATACCTCTACATGTGAAACCAAAAGGCCATAGTGCCCGTGAGTATGCCGCATCTTGAGAGCTCAAGCCACTTCACGCATCATCAACATCAGTATCATCTCGATGCGGCGTCCCTGCGCCGTTGTAGCACACACTCTCGAGTCCTTCCCAACCGTTGATGATGTACCCGTATCTCCTCATTGAGGCGGTGGCTGTCACCTTCTGCTTCGTGGTTTCATCTAACTCCTCCGATGGCAGGAGCTTTCTAACGAGCCGGTATTCTAACAAATACTTGCAAAGGTCTTGGTATTCAGGGAATACATTGGTCGCCGTTGGTCTATGTCATGATGATTCATGGGTAGAGGAGAACGCCCGAAGGCCTTACTGAGATACATTCGTCGCGAAAACAAACTGAGGTCGGGGCTCGTCGTCGGCGCGTTCAATCAAGCATGGAGTTGTGCATCGCCAGATCTTTAATGAAGTAAGAATTGAGAGAGGAGATACAGAAGATATTCATTACTACACAGTTTTTCATAGTACTGAATAATTTATACAACATGAGTCCTAACAAAAACACTACAGAACGTGACGATAGCAAGAAGAAAACACACACACAATAACAAAGCAAATTAGACTGGTAGTAAGGGCTTATTCTTTACCCTNCCCAACAGCCTTCCATTCGAGGACTCGTTTATCGTCCTATCTTCCGGTCGTTGTCATTTTGTCGCACCATCNCTCCAATTGTAYCCACTCTCTCCGTGCCCGGCGCCAGCGCCACCGCTGTATCTCCCTTGCTGTGTGAACATCGAGGAGCCCTGAACATAATCGGATCCACCAGTGTACCGTGACTGATGCTGTTCATATCCCATCCTAGTCTGCAAGTTCGGCGAAGCCGTCGACGTGTACGACGACGACGAGCTTGGTGGAAACATGGTGTTCAGCATAGAGGAGGAGGACCCAGAATGATACGAGCTCGAATTGGGCGGGTAGGTCGGGGTAGATGAGTGAGGTGGAGGAGTGTACGATGAAGGGGGTGGGTAAGTACTTGGACTCTTCCATTGGTGCGCTGGGGAGCTCGAAGGTGCTGGACGGTCCCACATGTAGCCACTACTCCCTCCTCCACCGGAGGCCCCACTTCCTAGATATCCACCAGCTCCAGAGTAGCTCTGTGGTCTCGTACCTCCTGTCCGACCATGATAGTCTGACGGTGACGTGGTAGGGTATGGCGCAGCACTCGCGCGAGGTCCTCCATCGCTATGACTAATGGATGCAGCTCTCCCAAACTCGCTTGGCCTCTCCTCTGGCTCCAAAGAGTTCGTGGGGGCATCGGTACGTCTCCTCTTCCTCGAATTATTCGGCCTCCTGCGATACACGTAGTCGGGATATTTTGTGTTGAAATTGTCTTTGAGAATCTTGGCCTGGTCAAGGTAAAATTGCTTGTCGGACTAGAAAGGGATAAATGTGATCAGCGACATAAACTTATGCATGAGGATAGGGACAAATTGAAGAGATGAGAGAAGCGCTCTGCTGCTGATAGGCTAGACCATTTTGATCAACCCATGCACCGTCGAGTGAGCGTCAGAAGAAATCATCCATATTAAAAAGTTCAGGATGATCCTTTCACCGGGGGCGAAGTTCTGGTCTTCTACTCAAGTGAACAGAGGAGATTCCAGGAGCGAAAGACGGCTTGAGTAGGCATAGTTACTAACGCCTCGTTGGCGAAAAGATATCGAGTCAATGGTGATCACCCCACGAGGCTTCGCCTAAAGCGTAAAGCTCGATGGGGGGAATGAACGGGGGAGCTGTATAGTGAACTTTCCATGGCTTCTTCTATGACGAAACTGGGGTGGAAGTAGACCACAAATGATGGAAGTGGAAGCGGGGGAATGCCTCCTCAGTCCTATAGCCGAAGCTTCAACAACGAGAGAAATGAACCCTCGAATTACGATATCAAACCAAACAGCACAAGGAAAGGTTCTCGCGCGTAGATAGGAGCACGCTAAGAACGAAATAGTTCTCCTCGATGCTGACGTCCACCTGCTGCCGAAAACAGCGGTGGCATAATATGGAATAGAATATGATCTCTGCTCGTGCCGGGTCATGTCCTGAAGCCGCCGTCCATATTAAATATGATCAAGGCAGGCTCCCCTCGTCGTCGGCCACAATAAGAGCAAATCTTCAGAGACATCCCTCCCAACAAAGTTCAAGAGTCCCACATGTGCCATGTTATTGCTTGTCGATTCTCTCTCGACCGCACAACCAAGAGCAGGCACAAAGATATGTCGGGAAAGGGGGAAGAGTAGATACGGGATAGCAGGATCGTCGCAAGAGCAATCGGCACGCTTAAGTGCTCAGGGAAGGTCAAGGGTGGGAGACCACAAGATAAATGAGCTGATTCCACACGTAACTGAGCGGTTATGCACCCATGAAAATCAAAATCATCATAGCGCGATGCAGGACCCTGACTGTTGGCCATGACGATCGAATAGTAGAAAGGGTCCGGGTTGAAGGCGACGGAAGGAACAAAAACAGCAAAATTGAAGAAGGAGAAGTCTTTCGCTTAGAAAGTTAACCCGTCCGTCCACCACCATTGAGTCGCACTCCATAGCCCTGAGACCTTTGGGGGTGGCGGTGATGTGGCGGCCACTCGAAGAGTTGTARAAAATAAAATAGAACTCACGGTGGACATTTGNCCCCATTCACGACTGAGGATTTTACTGATCTCGCCAGTACGCATTTGCTGATTTTCTGCGCTAACCTGCGGCCGTCTTCGGCGTGCAAAGATCATGAAGGCGTTCATTGGTCTCTTGGGAGTGCCATCTGCGTTCAATGTCTGGCTAGTCAATGAGTTTTCTGTGAAAGAAGAGGTCGATCATTGAATAGGATTGTTAGTATTAGTGTTTTTGTAAGTTGAATTGGAATAGAGTAGGAAATAAATTGAAATGAGTTATTAGACAGACGATATAGGCTAAAGAATATAAAAACACGTACCCTCATCATCAGCCTTCTCTACTTGCTCATCACCTTCGCCTGGTACAGAATCGGCACCATTTGAGCTGCTGTCCTCTGGTGGACCTTGCTGGGGAAGATGATGATGAGTTTGTTGGAGGGGATAGCCAAGTTGGGTCGATGAAGCAGAAAGATATCTGTCCGTCGTCGACATTTTTCTAACGGGAGTGAATAGGAAAGAAAGAGTTGACGTATTCTATCGCGGCCGAGTTATATAAAAAGCGAGAGTGAAAGCTGGGGAGAAGGAAAGGGTCCAAGTCAACCCACTGAGCCAGCTCGTGCCTGTGACAGAGATCTCAGATCCCATCGCAAGATTACTGCTTCGATCAAGCTCGATCACCRATGGGAAAAAAACAGACGCTCGGTATCTCCTTTTGGGCATCTTTGCATCGTTCCGTTTTGCATTTCTACCCGATGCTTTCTAAATTACTTTCCTTCGCATTCTCTCCGTTTTGGGAATCATTTACGTCTCAAAAAGGAGACAGCCCACTCGGTCTTGAAGGGAAGCATTGAGAAGGTGGGACAAAGCCAGTCGATGCCCACTCACCTTCCTGTTCGGGTCTGCTACTCTCCAGTCCCTCTCCCACATATCACTGCCCGGCGGCAAACTGAATCCTCCGAGCGCAACGCGTGTGTTTCGAGCTCGGGCGTCGCATCCCTCGTTTCTCGTTTCTTGCGGTCAATCCACAGACTGTTCCGCGAGACACATCTCCCTTATAATCCTATCCTGGTTTCCCGGACACCCCATCGGCCTCATCATTCGCAGAAGCAACACAGAAATGTATCAATCCGACAGCCAAAARCGGANTCATGCTCCAGCGCCACAGCACCAAACATGCTCGTTGTTTCCCAACTCCTCGCATTTTTTCTGGAGAAGAAGACGTCAATATGTACTGCGTTCCATCGGACAAAAAAGATCTCTGCCTTAGAAATGCGAACGCTGCGAAAGAACGAGAACAAAAAACCCACAAGTTTGAGCTCAAAGGCTAAAACCCTGATAGTAGTCATAGGGAAGTGTCAAACTTCATATCGATTGTAGGCTCTAAGGCGGCTTAGGTTGCACTATCAACATCGCAGACCGTTCTCAGCCAACAAAGAAGATCCTGGAAAGTAACGAAGGTTCCTTGCCGCCGAGGTAAAGCCCTTCCCAGGAAACAAGTTACAGAAAAAACCCATCCTACAGAAGGGTGAGTATAATATCCCTGAATCGAGCGTATGAGCAGCGGTGTGAGAAAAATAAGTAAGAATGCTGAGGTTCCTGCCTCCGAGGACTTTGTAGTCCCAACTTCCAAGTCATGCAGTGAGAGGAGAACACGGATCATGGGATTAAACGAGAGTCACGCTCAGCTCTTGTGCAAAAACACCAAAATGATACCATAGGTGGTGTTCACCTCTCAGATGATAATGGAAACTCTGTGCATGACGTTACATGACACCAACAGAGCGCTGATAATATGCGCCATTGGATCACCTTCGTGGGAGATAACTTACCCCCACCAGTGCAGTTGCTACACGAGTCAGTACCACCAAACCGCAGTGTCCTCGCTAAATATTCGAAGGTAAGCGGTACAGGCGGTCCGCACAGATATTGCAGCACTTGAACAACCCCGTTGTCTATGCAGGCGTTGAACGTACTTCATCGGAAAAATCGAAAAGTGGTCAGATTTGGCGAAGTAATAACACGAACGCTAGAACCTTCTCTCCATGTGCACACGAAACACCAGGAGCGGGTATYCTCTAGCACTTCTGCCTCTTTCTCTCTCTCTCTCTCTNGTCCCCGTCTTCTAGAAGCCTTAGTTCTTACTGAACAGTGAGAGGAAAGACCTACCGCTAGAATTACTTCCATTCAAGGGCGCATGCACAGCAATGATGTTCGCACTGACAGCTAACCCCTCATAGCATTTACAGCCGACGAGGACGATCCATTTCAGTTCGGGACTAGATTTCGGGCAAGTCAGGCGNCCCCCCCAAGAATGTTCTGATTTTAATCCTGATGATGTTGCCGCCGGAGGGGAGGAACCCGACGGAGAGGTTTCCCGGACGGTGAAGAGGGAGTGGGTCAGTGGGATGGCAAGGTAAAAAAATTCGGGGGATACCTGGTGAATATCGTCGCAACTTGAGCCGTTAATATGAGCAGAATCCCACGTTGATTGGKRCTAGTSTCRGTATGYRGATGATGCAGGTCACCCAGTCTCCAGTCTCCTGGTGCCACAACCACAAGAAATCCCGAGGTGAGATCGGTTACAAGATATCCCGCTAGTCAGGGCGAGAGCATCCAAGGAACGGTACCCATTCTCATTCAACCACGTTCAACAAGAGTATGGACACCGCATTAGCCTCAATGAGGTTTTCCCCGTCAGGACGTTCGGTACCGATTTCTCTTCAGGATGAGGTGACTGCTTGCAGTGCATGTGCATCTGGCAAAAGTATAATGGCCGGTAGGCTGGTCCTGATCATTCGGAAAGTAGAGAGAGAGAGAGACTGGGAGATATACTGCACAAGATATGAGGTCTTCTTAACGGCGTATGACTTGAGCTACTTACCATGTCGAAATCGGGGTTGACAATTATGACAACGATAACATGATCTTTTTCGCTGCCATCTCCAAAGAATTGAAGAAGTTATTAGAGAAAAATGATTTTCCGCGTCACACGAGTTGTCCAAGCTATAGTGCTATAATTTTATGCAAATGAATACATTTCCTGTGAAGATGAAGGAGGAGAAGTTCGAAGTCGGAGGATGTGCACTCCGGCATCAAATCCCGATTTCCCGTTGCGCCGACACGCGAAAGTCACGTTACGCAGTCGGACGCGTACGCCACACCTATTTCTTACTTAAAACTCCGTGAACAAGGGTCATAATGGAACTTCTACTTCTGGAAGCGCTGGAATTACAAGCTCTTGATTAATGTAAAGCTACCACCTGGTGCAGAAGTGCGCAGGCAACTTCTCCTTCTCTCCAAGGTCTCACTGAATCTGATGAACACGACTTTTGATGTGGCACGGAACATTCTCCAGGTTCCACCTTATCGGAGAAACATGGAATCACAGTGGATGATGGCCGCTCAAATTTTCAAGGGATGAGGTCCAGGAGAAGTTGGAAACGGTCCATCTAAGTATATCACAAGCTAGACTCTCCTAGCCTCTTCTAGTTGAAGGGAAATTGTGAAAGCAGCTATAAACAGTTTACCGCTTCGAGTCTTCGACACGTTATCGTAAGAGCATCCTAGTACATCCTGCTGCAATCGAGCGCCGAACGGTCAGTGTCAGGGACTGGTCGTTCATTAATTAAGGGCCCAAAGTTTAGTTGAATCCATCATAACTCGAGAACCAAGGTAAAAGAGCAAGGCCACTTTACGTGAGGCGTCCACACGGAGGCTTGATAAAGCCATCCACATAATTCCTCGATGATGAACGAGAGAAACTTCAGCGAAAGAAAACCTTCGTTTCATTGTAGTGACTCACTCGAGACGACGGAAAAGCAAAATGAAAAAATGAATAAGATCGACGAAGGGAGAGTTATTTCAAAATCAAGGTAGGGGGAGCGTAATTCACTTTGTAGCCCAAGGAATTCATCCTATAGAAATTTTGAAGATCCGGGGTTTGAATGGAAGACGGAGATGTGATCTCGAGGCGGACCTGAGCGGCAAGGGGACAGACGCCAAACGATTAGACCCCTTCCAAGCCCATTTATCCACCCCAAGTCCCCTCCATCGAGCATCCAATCAAGCAGGATGGAGACTCGACATGATCTATCACTTCATGCTGCTTGTAGTTCCGTGGTCGACGTAAATGGACATCTCGGCAGTAAAGTGGTTGGAAGTAGGTTGCTCGGAATGGCGGTGTGATACTAACCAGTGCCCCTGCCGGTCTACTATACTTTGTCCAGTGGGAATGATCAATACTTCATAAGGAGGATTGAAACTTACAGACTGTTTCTTTGCGAAGCGACAGACATCATGAAATCGGAAGCCATACGAGCCTTCAGAATGCCTCGATGATGACGCTTCCTTGAGGATNCCCCCAGCGAKGCAAGATCCTGARTACCATWTATSATSYGCGTACGAACTTGAGATGCTACAACTGTGAGCATTTCCGCAAACTATGCCTCTTGGGAAGTGGAAATCACCCGCCTCTTCATGGTCGATTCCGAAAGGCATATCTATGCGGATGTTTCGCTGGCAGTCGAGAATCTCATCATCGTAACTCTTCTTCCGGTACCGTATCATGTTCTATCATGTTACAGTATGATCCCGCCGCTCTCTGGATATCTAGTGAGACTAGAGTTTGATGATATCCTTACCCTAGAAAGCATAGATCCAGTCGGTCTCCCGTGATAATGGCATTCACTTCTCTCACACACTCTTCTGCAATACAAACTGGTTCATCATCCTTCACCCCCGGCCCACCGCAAGAATCGAAGAAAACACGGTCAGATGGCGCTTTGTTTTGCAGCCGACAAAACTTTGTCTCGAGGGCAGATGACCGGCGTGTGGTGGCCTCGAGGATGGAATGCAGGCCAGAGGTGCCGCTGGAGATTACACGGAGATGGAGTATTGTCGCGTCTGTACGAGGGCCCCATTGCCGGGCCGTTGGGCATGCCGGTGAGGGCTAGGAGGACTGGCAAGCGGTCATACAGAAACGTCGGTGTAAGCATGGATCATAGTGGTAGTAGATGTCCACTCCTGGTTCGTGGGGGTAAACCAGAAACTCACTAGAAGGGAGGCGGACCATATATATCAAATAGAAATACAAATGTTTCATTAACATGAAGGGTCCATACATCCCGCTGGTATTCGTAAGATAGTCGGTGAAGTCCATCGTAAAATCATTAATCTGCCCTTATACAGCCAATAAATCCGATAAGTGAGAAAACACAACGCAGAAACGAAGTTCATGGAAGAAGACGAAGAGCCCACTCAGAATTTCCCCTACCCGTCGGCCGCAAACCCCCAAATTTGGTGTAACTACCTAGGCCATCCATCCGGAGAAGGTGTCCAGATAGATGGCGTGAGGGATGCGAGTACCGTCGTAATCTCCGATCACGAGCACTTTCCAAACGTGCTCTTTCATGGGAGAGCAGACTCTGCAGATCCTGAACACTCAGTACTTGTTGGAAGTACCAGTAGACCGCGTCCAAAACGTGCTTGACACGAAGTGCCCTTCTGTCGGTGCGAAACACGTCGATGGGTGGCAGCCAACTTGAGTGTGCCAACGGACGCTCGAAGTAGATAACCATCCGCAGTAGCGGCTCTTGATAGCTAGTCAGAACGCGGGCTTCCATATCAGGATACAAACGAATGGAACCGGGGAGTATCGCGGAGGATGGAGGCTGAGTGATATCCCAAGACAAGGGGGGAAATGGCTTAGGGGCGGATACCAGAGGATGTGCGATACTACTTTGTGCCTGGTACATGATATCCTGAGGAGGAAGGGGAATCGGTTGAACCAGGGGAGTTGCAGGAGACTGGCGAATCTTGAGGCTGGTCGGGTACTTGCAATGGGATTCTCCCGATGCCTTGGTACATGTCTCTTCCTTCCATTCATTTCGAGAAGAGGTCCATTGGGGTCAACTTTGGGGGATGGCTTCGGCGTAGGTGTTGTATGTCTCCTCTGTATGGGCCTGGATGCAGGTGGTGGCCGCACGTGAAGGTCCTGAAGAGCTGCTAATTTCGTTAATACGTTACAATACCCAACATAGATATAATTTTAATACCTTGCTTTTGACTGTGTAATGGCTTCGCCAGCGAAGGAGCATCGTTTCCAGCCAAGGAAAAGCTGAAGCCAGAAAATGAGGGACGTCCCCAGAACATCGCCGGAAGTTGGTAGAGAATTTTGGGAACATAGAGAGCCTTCTTATAAATCCGTAAGCACGACGCGACGACAGAAAACAAGGCAACCGAAATAGGCCTGCAAAAGATGCCTTATTGTCAGAATACAATGGCATTGTTGCAATGGCCGAAATTGGTAGGCAACCTAATCAGGCCGTTTCCAGGGGGCTTTTCGGAAGAGACTGAAAAAATACAATAACCCAACGTAAACAGGTGCAAGATGTAGAGGCCATTTGGACGAAGATAAGTAAGAGTCGAAAAGGACGAGGAAACTCAATTCATTTCCGTCTGTGCTGACGTAAGTGAGACCTCGGTCCTGGACGAGGTCTTCCAAACGGCCATCGCAAGAAAAATAATCACTGCCAATCAGTTGTACAAAGTTTGTACTAGTTAAGGCTCTTATAACAGCTGTCGACTTCCGGATTCATGATCTACCCTTTAGTTCTTCTGCATGAGCCGTAAGAATAGGATAAACGGGGTCAGTAGGATAGATGGTATATCCATCATCGTGAGTCTGTCCAAAGCTCAGTGCAGATCCGGCTTGCCTGTGGTCATGATGATGATTAGTGGTGGTAGAGACTGAGAGTTTTACATTCCTACCAGATAAGATCACCCGTAAGCCCAGAAGAAATAACAGTATCAAGCCATGTTGTGTAAATCGCTGCTTGATTGTCTTCAACACCGAATTCTTCCAATATCACAGGTTTACCAGCAGCTACCATGGAGGCAGCGTGGTCCTGGATCCACTGGACTCCCCAAGCTTCGGGGTTGGCACTTTCTCCCCAATGGCCGGGGTAAGCCTACAAGACATGGTTCAGTTTGTCTAGCAGCGTTGAACGAAGTTGTGGCTTACATGGGCAGTTCCAAAGTCAATCGTAGAAATGACCAAATTAGCATCGAAATCGATACCTTCCGTTCCTCTGTCCCAAAACCCGTTAGAAGTGACCAGAAGCAGGGAAGGATCTGCGCAACTGGTATGGGTAAGAAGGATTGGAGGGGTCGTTATAGAATCCTTCGTCCCCAATTGCTACAAGATGGTTGGAGTCGATGGATTTGATGTACGCCGATATGTCTTCCGCCCAGGTTGTAATTGTCTCCGTAGTGCATGTTCCCGTTGTCGCTCTATAAGAAAAGGTACGTGAGCTGAAAATTTCGTTCATAAGTGAGCGGAATCGTACCCAGTTGAGCCACGGCAGCGAGGCTCATTTGCTACGATCAACGAGAGTCAGAATTTGCCTGCTTATCAGTTCAATAGATCGCAAACCAAGCTCCCATGCCTAGATCAAACAATTTCAACACGGCAGTTCTATGCCCGAGAGTGTATCTTACCAGAATCGTAGTTGAATCAGCGTAACGTGAAACAAAGGTGTTCACGTAGTTTTTAAAGGCGTCCTTTTATCCACTAAGACATAGGCGTACCCACAAACTGAGCTGATTTACTCACAACCACAGCAGAATCGGTGTAGAAAAGATCATGGCCAGAACCTGATCCTACAATCTGGTTCACGTAGACGTCCATTCCACCGTAGTCGGCCCTGTAACATACTAGTTTTGAGTCTTTGAGGACGAGAGCTCAAGCAAACAAAAGTACCAATTATTAGTCCTGAATCCCAGCGAGAGGTGAATAAGGCTAGATACAGACTCGGAGGGTTATACGTTCTCACAGTGCGACAATGAGTTTGAGACCGTTGGCCTCAGCGGCAGCCACGACGTTGTCTTACGGAAACCATCAACATAGGCAGGTGGAAGATCTGGCGGTGGATCCTACCAAAATTCTCCAGACCATCCGCGCCAGTATTTACGGTGGGGTTGCTTCCGGACCAACTCTGGTAATATATTCCGTTCGCGCTAGTTACTTCGTTGAACCCCCTGCATTCACATGGCGGTAAGTAATGCGTTTGATTCCAAGAACTCGGGAGAAGTACCATGTCCTAAGCATGTTGATTAGAAGGAACTACATTGTCCATGGAGGTTTTATAACACACCTGACAGTCGTAGCACCCGTAGCGGCAATGTCAGCAAACGCTGTGTTCATGTCATTGGTGCTGAGGCCCGACAGGCCAACCCAGTAAGAGTTCGATCTAAATAGTAACAACGCTATGAGCCTGAGACTACACCAAGTACATGTCAACGCACCCGACAACAGTGAATTTCTCTCCATCCAGCTGGAATTCAGTGCCAGATGTGGTTACGAAGCCACTTTGGGCGTTCACGAGGGCTCCGGCAAGGAAGGTGACCAGAGGCACGAAGGTTCTGTGCAATTGCATGGTGAGTATTGAAGTCTGCTTGGGGATTCCGAAGGTCGTCGTGGTTTTATACGCCAGCCAAGGAGAATGCGGGACGTGATCAATATCCGGCGGTATAACTTCGCGTTCAAGACGATGCTGAGAAGAGTCGAGTGTTGTCAGGAGACGAGAACCAGAACGCTCCTATGGTGCTATACAGCATGGTAGAAAGAGGATCTGACTTTTACGCCGAATATTAAAATCAACCTATCCCATGCATTTATTCGAGAGAAAGTTAAAGAAAGACTCATATCGGCGAAATAACTTGAATTCACTGCCTCTACTAAGGATAGGTATCAGCGCTACTGCTGCAATTGATCATGGCAAAAGAGCCATTGGATATATAGTTTTCGGTGTTTGTCTCCGTTGAGGAGTCTATGATAGCCACTGAATTGGATAAGGAGGATGGTCAAGACAGGAAGAGTTATGGATACGTGCCAATTAGCCGGCGGCCCGGCGAGATGCGATTGTTGTCCCGATTTGGACGTTCAACGCGTCGCGACGCGGTCGTGACATGTCACGACATAACGCTTCCCCTTCAACCACCGTCTCATTGTGTGCCAATTCAGGTAACTGAGTCGCGCTTTGATAATCCTCTGATTTAAAAGCCCATAAAACGTGAGTGTTGGTTTTTGTATCTCTTCCCGAAACTTTATTCATCATGTCTAAGCCAGCTACCCCCCCTTCCAAACCAAGGGCGCAAACCTTTGGTACCCCCTACTCCGTGAAACTATCTGGGGTTCCCAGCAAGCACAAAGATCTTACCAAACTCGCTATGGACACTTCACTTWAAAACGAACTTAGTTCTTCGATCGTCGAATGCCCCGACCTCGTTGAGCGTCTCTTTCCCGACCGTGTTCTTCCTCTCCCTGCTTCGGAACTTTTCCGCTACCTCACGAAAACCRCTCTCTATAAGTCGACYAGGAGATACAAGGGGTGGACTTTCTTATCGAAGCATAGCTTCACTACCGCAGCAACTTCAGGCTCAGGAGTTCATGAGAAAGCCCTGGCAGAGTTTTTCAATAGCATACCCACTCAAGTTATTAAATCTCGTACACTCCCAAAGCTCAAAAAGACTATCCCTCGAAAATGGACAGCACGCTTTGTGAATCACGCCGTCCCAGAGGGGGATGACAAGACAAAACCGTACGCCAGCCGCAAACCAGATATCGCCCTGGGGCCTCCGTCGATAGAAGCATGGGAGGATCTTGATGGCACAGCTGAACACAAGTACAACGACAACCAAAAGGCGGAGCAGATGATGCAGCTCACCAACTCAGCCTATATGATATACTCGCGTCAGCCGCGTCGCCGTTTCGTTATCAGCCTAGCCGTCACAGGTACACAGATTCGTGTAGTCTATCACGACCGAGCTGGCCAAGTAAACCAAAAGTGCGCTTTTGATATGAACGACGAGCCTGAGCTATTCGTTCGATTAATGGTCGGAATGACCATGGCGGAATCAACCTACGTTGGAAACGACACCACTATCAGAAGAGCTATTGTTGACGGGAAATGGGTCACTTTTGTGAAACTTGGCGCTGTTGAATATACGGTCATCAAAGAGGTATTTCACAGCGATTGCATTCGGGGAAGAGGGACTTGCTGTTGGCTTGTAGAGCGGGCAGGCAAACGGTTTGTCATCAAAGATTGCTGGGCCAATATATCCAGGGAGAGCTCGGAATCAAAGATCCTCGACCTCGCCACAGACATACAAGGGGTGCCGGTCGCTGAGGCTCATTCTATCGTTCAGGCTGAGGACCCGCACACCGGGAAGCTGCGGGATGACTCGACGGAGTACATTCGCGCCGGACTGGACGCCTCGCTCGTCGAAATCCGCCACCACAGACGAACCTTGATGTCCCCAGTTGCTGAACCCATCTATACTTTCAGTTCCAAAAAAGAACTGATTGGAGCCTTCATTGACGCAATTCAGGGTATGTGGTTGCTTTTCACAGTCACCACTTGCATGAACCACTGACATTCAATTTGCTCTAGCCCACCGTCGTCTTTACAACGCCAATGTTATTCACCGCGATATCAGTATCAACAACGTCATGCTCTGCGATGACTCGGATTTCCGCAAATCCGGTGTCTCTCCAGCGTCTGGAGATTCATTGCACAGGGTCTCAGTCCCAACAAGTCTCCGTCGAGGGATGCTTATCGATGTTGACTATGCTCTGATTCTTGACGAGCTGGATAAACATACTTCTGCCATTTCCCACAGAACGGTATGTTCTCCTATTCATCGTTACACTGTTTCAATGACTCACATAGACTTACTCCTAGGGAACACTGGCTTTCATGGCGGTTGACATTCTTGCTTTTGGCGGATCTGGCCAGCTTGAGCACACCGTGGCCTTCGATCTCGAGTCGTTCTTCTACGTCTTGATTTGGATTTGTGTCCATTATCAGGGCCCTCATGACTCCCCTCGGCTCGATTTCGACATTCGCAAGTCTGTGCTCAACGGCTGGGCTGATTCAAAATTGACTCTTGAACAGATGGGTGCGTATAAAAACTCAGCCGTGGGCAGGGAACACTTCTTCTCTCGCATCGTTGTCCCGGAAATACATCCATATTTCAGCAAGTTGATCCCCTGTCTGCTCGAATGGCGTCGCATTCTCTTCAGTGGTGATAAGGCTGTGACTTACGACGCAGTGCTGGAACTCCTTGGCAAGACATTCGAAGCCCTTCCTTTAAGTGACCCCATAGTGAAGGATGGGGAAGGTTCCGGGCTCCTCCCCTCTACCCTGCCAGCTGGCTGTAACAAACGGAAGCTCGATGTGATCGAGGAGGAGTCGCAGAATGCTGGAGACTCCGGCCCAAATCTCATTTCAAGGCGGAAAGGGATGGCGAGCGCCCCGCCATTCACTGGGGAGGCTGCTCGACTCCCTAGAGGAGAACCTGCAGCAAAGGTCAGGAAATACTTGAAACATGCATGAAGATACCACTTGGTCTTTGATTAGCCGTATCTTAATACATAAGAAACTAGACAGAATATTATGTGAATACAACATCGAAAGGATGCTTAAGAACGGATTTGAAGGGRWAATAAGACTTTAAAATYGTGGCGCAAACAGCCTCTTATCGTCTTCCCAGTTSCCAGTCACCTCAACGCGCATCCCAACCCCAGCGGGAACACAGCCCTCCCCGAACGCATGCTCCAGAGCTACTTTACAATTGAATCCGGTGCAATGCATGGGTAGAATGTAGTTCGGAGACGGGACCAGTGTTTGAGATAAGAATTGGATGGTTGGCTCGATTCGCGGGGCGTAGTCTGCTGGAGCAAGGTGGAGTCCACCGATGATCTGGTSGTGKGTAAGAYGGTGYWTCTCGRATAAGCAGCGGRGTYCTCACCATATGTATTGGCCGACCGAGTGTCTTYACCGCGTCTTTGACGACGTTGACGATACCTGCATGCGAACAACTAGAGAAAMCRGGTTGAAGAGCAKCYTCAACGAGAKRTANNNGTATCACGTACGCGCTGAAAATAACGAGACCCTTGCCWGCCACATCTATAGCAGCGTAGCGTTCATCCATGATGTGCTATAGCYAGTTAATGTAGCACTGAAYGGYGGCTYGGATAAGTTCCTCGCACCTCTTCCGACTTCCACATTCCCTTCCCAGCTRTTGAATCRTCCTCRYACCATCGCATCCCACCCAACTTGGANGGCTCAAAATCRGTCACCCTTGGGATCTCCCCACTCACCCATATCCCTCCACCAGCGACAGCATGCCCTTCAGAATGCTTTTCCACCACTCCTCCAAGATTYTCKATCTGCTCGAACGTGGGATCCGGAGCCAAWGCRCCTATGATCTTGTCGTAATTAGGACCAGGCGCGATCCCCCTGAGGTAGGGACGATCGGGGTGAGTGTCTGCTATACACGGAGCTGCCNCCGGGATGAAGCTGTTTGCGCAATTCCAAGAAGGACAGGAGACCGCCGGTGTGATCACTGTGCCAGTGCGAGGTRATAACGCGTTCGACCCTTTCAATTGGGATCTTCAYGGCTTTGACATTGCGGACCAGGGACAGAGAATCGGGACCGGTGTCGAACARCGTCAGATGAGGCTCTTGGTCAGAKATYTGTGTTTCCTRGAGARAGARCSTGTSCTTAGAGACATCGGACAAAGGTTGGGAAACCAACGTACAATCACAGCTGAGAATCCATGAGCACCTGATAAGATTGTTCATTTCGTGATTATTCAATTTGAAGAGGKAATGGATGTATGTATGTACCACAGCAGAAATTATTCCAATCTAGGATCGGAACACCAGTRATAGGATCCGTCTTCGCATCCAGCTTTAGATGCTGGGGCATTTCGTGGGTAAATCCATGGGGAACTAGAAACCAAATGAGTCGAGTTGTAGACTGTCGGACGAATCGCAGAGGACATACCTTTCGTAAACCATTCTATGGTATTGTCAACCAAGAAGGTGATGACTAGCTTATCCACTTTCTGGAACGTGGACA